>VZTM01025392.1:490143-531560 GCA_013400555.1 Jacana jacana
GGGGGGGGGGGAAAACCCTTAAAAAAACCAAACCAACCCCAAATGCAGTGGAGGGGAGGGGAAAATAAACGAATTGATAGGCTGGGGTTAACGCCCTGGCTTGAATCAAACCCATTCTGCTCTCCCCACAGGTGCGGAGCGAGGCGCTGATCCTCACTCCGCACCTCTGACCGAAAGCACCTCGATTTGCACCAATTTAAAAGCCCCAGCAGCTAATTCATTGTCTGCCCGTTGCGGGGATGGACGGGGGCGGGACACACGCCATTGTGGGACTCCTCTTATTGCCCCCAAATCCTGTCGGTCTGTCCCACCAGCCCCGAGCTGGCGGGAGTTCCCCCCCGACGGCAACGGGCAGCTCCGCAATGCGGTACCCGGGAAGGCGGCGCGGTGGGGAGGGATGGGGCGGGAGAGGGAATTAGCACAAGCTGGGGAAAGGGGCTGCGGACAGGAAGGGGTATGTGCGATGCTTTTTTTTCCCGGAGAAACCAATATTTTGGACAGTTTCCCCAGGGGGAGCTCTGAGGTTTATTCCGTGGGGGCATCGTGGTGGGGCTCCTGTCCCCGTCTGTTGTCGTCCCTGACCCCCCGCGATGAGTTGCGTTTCTCTCTTTGCCGGCCCCTTTTTCCGGGAAGATGCAGCTATGCCCCATCCTCACCGCCGTCCCTACACTATCACCCAGCNCCCGCACACTCCGCCCGCCCGTCCGGCCGCTGGAGCTGGTTCCTCCTTCGTGGCTACCAGCTGGTTTTTCATCTGCCCGGAGCTCCCTGGGAGCTGAGAAGGGACCAGAGTGGGAGGAGATCCAGCCTGTGTTCTCCCTGCCTTGCATGGGGCCGAGAGAACCCCTCGAATCCTGGGAGTGAGGGGGAACTGTGGAATCCTGGAGGGCCAACACATCTGCGGTTCGCATCTGCTTTGCACGTGGTGATTTTGGGGTCCTTTCCTTGTTGGGATGGTGGGAAGGCCCCCCCATGGGAAGCAAACCGATTCAGCCAGGATGGCTGCTGTGCAGTTTGCTCCTTGCCTGCTTCTCCTGGCAGGCAGCTGCCTGTGTGTGGATGAGGGATGCTCACGAACTAACCTGTCCCACGTCTTTGTGTTTTTCAGGGGCCAAAGGTTCTCTGGTTCAGGGCACGTGATGACAGAAACCCTTTCATGAAGTTTTAGCTTTGCAGAGGTTTCAAACGGAATCCAGCACTATGGTTTTTCCTACTTTGTGAAGAGAAACGGCTCCTGCTTTGAACGTGTTTGAGGCTGTAAAAGGATTTGTGCCTTTTGTGACAATAAGGGGAAAGCCCGGGCAGACAGGGCTTTTTGCCCTCAGGGTGCAGAACAAGGGAGCAGGAGCAGAGCATGGCCCCAGCCCCTGCCCCTCAAATTCCCAGGCACAGCCCCTCCAAGCCCCTGTTTCCCGGGAAGCAGTGACACTGCCAGGCTGGAGGGCCTGTGTTAGGCACTTCAGCCTGGTAGTAGGCTGTGCAGGGAGGACAGAGCATCTCAGTGTCTGGCTGGCTGCAGTTTTCAGCTGTGGTAAAGCCAGTGATGATCCAGGGTGCCCCATCGGGCTTTGTGTCGCTGTCGGCTCCACTCAAGCGTTTTCCCTCCGTCTTCCTGCTGGGCGCCGACACGCGCTGGCGGCTGACGTGCCACGAGCTTGTGAAAAGAGCCCGCTCAGCAGGCCTGGGGTGATAAAGCCAAGGCTTTGCCCTCTAAACCTGGCCGTGGCTGGAATGAGCATGGCTGTTGGTGCCAGCCTGGTAAGAGGGACATGAAAGGCAGGCAGCCCCCTCCAGCCTGCCACAGCAGACATCTTGATGCTGCGCCGACGCTGGGGAGGGTGGCCGTGAGCCTGGTGTGGTGGGAAATGCGTCGCCTTTAAAGCAGGGGGACAGCGCAGGAGAGAGCAAAACAACCCTCCCCCCAAACAGCAGCAGGTTTAACTCGGACAAAGCAGAAACCTTCTGAAAAGCCAGAGCGATGGCAAAGTCTGATCTCTGCTCCAAATGGCTTTTGTCTGTAGCTTTGTAGCTTCTGGTCATGTGCTGCAGCAACCCTCTAAACCTTCTCCTTCTGAAAATGAGACAAACAAAGGCCCTCTCTGCACTACCAGGGAACAGATTTATTTCTCTCTCTCTCTTTCTCTGTGTCTTTATGGTTCCTCAAGTACAATAGGGCCCTCTATTTGGGTTTGTTCCCCAAGACGTGAGGGTGATACCGAATCTCTGTTATCCTCAAGCACCTGTATGGCCATGCCACCCCACGGACATTGGCCGGAGTTGCTGCTGGTGCTGGAGCTCAGAGAGGGGCAGGTACAGCACTGCCTGCTCCCCATGCACAAGGAGACAGAGACCTTGGGTGTGGTCACAGCTGGCTGGCTTGGCCTCAGGAACCCCATACGCTCCACATCACACATTCCAGACTGTTTCAGAAAATGCTTATTTTGATGGCGGCATCAATGTTCTCCATCATCTGATTTTCTACATCTTTGTACCCCTCTGTATACTCCAATCCCACTTCAGCTGACCCTTTTGCTTTTGCAATGGCCTCCCTGTCCAGTCACCCTTTTTCTTTCTCCTTTCTGCTTTGGGATTCACAGGCCTGGCTGGGACAGGCATATGCTGATGGGAAGAGTACAGCAGCTTGACAAAAGCTGGAGGAACCGTGCTGCTGTTCCTGCCTTCTCAGAGCTGTGTGACCTATCAACCAACGACAGTGTGGTCCACTCCCATGAGAGGAGCAGATGCAAAAGGGCTTTTGTGGGTGAAAGAAACCTTCCTGTGTAATCAGAAAATGCCCTGTGCACATGAAGTTTGTACTTTGGGTGAGGAGCTGGAGGCTCCAGCAATGACTCTATCAGCATGCTCAGCTATCAGACCATTATTTGGGCACCCACTCATGCTGAGATGTGGTGATCAGTGGTGGCGGGCAGCTGCAGAGGGGAAGGGAGAGGAACAGGGAGCGAATGGGGGGCAGTAGATTTTGGCTCCAAGAGAGCTCCTCTGGGCCCAGGTCTGATAGGTCCATGGGGCTCGCTCCTTGTTGTCTGCGCAGGTGCTTGCTCCTGTGTATGTGTGACCCAGGATGGGGAGTGTGGAGCCAGAGGAGGAGCATGCATGAGGCAGAAGTTGGGTTCAATGAATCACAGAATCCTAGAATACCAGGTTGGAAAGGACCTCAAGGATTATTGGTCCAACCTTTCTTGGCAAAAACATGAATTAGACAAGATGGCCCCTCACCCTGTCCAGCTGAATCTTAGAAGTTTCCAATGTCAGGGGATCCACCACTTCCCTGTGGAGATTATTCCGTGAAAAATTTTCCTCTTCTGTCCAGTCACAATCTCCCCAGGTGTAACTTGTGTCCATCACCCCTCATCTTTCCCACATGACTCTGTAAAGAGGCTGTCTCCTTCTTTGAAGCCACCCTCTAAATAGTGAAACATGGTGATAAGGTCCCCTCTAAGCTGCCAGGGTTGAACAAACCCTGTTCTTACAGCCTTTCCTCATACTGCAGGCTTCCCAGCCCTTGGATCATCTTGTGGCCCTTCTCTGGACCTTTTCTAGCCTGTCCACATCTTTTCTGTATAGGGTTGTAGGACTGTTGCACCTGCAAAGTTCTACACTGCACCTCCACTTCTACAAAGCATGTAGAAGTCTCTGGATCTCCTGCACCAGATCCAGTCTCTCCTGCACCTCCTGCATCTGAGGCTCCACTTCACCCAGCTCCTTCCTTGCTGCCAAGCTCCATGGACTTCTGGTGGACCTGGAACAGGTAGTGTCCCCATGTAGGAGGTCTTGCTGGCATCTGGGAGGTGGCCCATGCTTCATTACCTCTGCTGGGACCTGGCATGTGACCAGGTGCAGCCTCTGGCGAACAGAGCACTTTGTTCTCACCCTCTGCACCTCCCCACCGGCGAGCTGCCCCCTAATCCTCTCCAAGGAGGGATTTTCCTCTCCCACCATGGCTCCCACTGCCTCCATTCCCTCGGAGGGAGCCAGGAGGGTAATCATTTACTTCCTGCCACAAGCCACTCCTTCGGACTTTTCCTTCGACCTTCAGACCGAATCACCAAAATAAAAAACAAGGGGAGGGAGAGCAGTTGCAGGCTGCGTCCTGCAGCTGGAGGTGGCAGTGCCCGCCGGCCGCTGCTGCAGCCCCAGGAGCCTCGCTCTCTGCAGGTAACGCCGGTTTACTTTCTCCGGGACGATTGCAAGTTTCCCTTCTCTTACTGAGGTCCAGGAGCTGTTTGGTAGAAGCAGAGGGTTTTGTGAAGGACTTGTCCCTTGCTGCCAGGGACCCAGCTGGCTGGCAGGAGAGCTGCTCCCCTGGGATCTGGCTTGGGGACAACAAACTGATACAGGTGGCTCGATTTGCAGCAGTGGGTTTCTTTTCCAGCTGTGGAGGAATCCAGAGAGAAGATGAGCAGCTTCCTCATCCTCCCTGGAAAATATTTTAACAGGTGGAAAGGTTTCTTACCTTAACTGTGCCCCCCACCACCGGCAAATTCCATCACAAGGAGCTTCCATCACCCTGCTTGTGTCTGCAGAACTCCCGTGGGGAGCAGCTGTGAGTGTTTCTGACCCTGGGCAATGTCAGGAGCTGGCAGATCAGTAGAGGTAGCTGGTGACCAACCATGGGTGTCCCCATGTCCCTGAGCCACCTGCACAGGGAAAGGAGGCTTGGGCTGCACTGGGCATTTGAAGCCAGCACCAGGAGGGTGAGGTTTGCACCAGAAATTTCAGGACCTTTCGGCCACGGTCTCCTGGACTGTGTTTCTGTGGCCAAACTGGGCCTGGTGAAGCTCAGGAGTGCTGTGTCTGGCATCCTTCTAATGGGGCATCTCCTCACACCTTGCTTTGCTGGCAGGACAGGGAGGGCTGCTCCTACCCAGTGCCAGAGCAAGGAACAGAGACAGGCTCAACAGATTTCATGGCAGATCTGCTGCTCTTGCACAGGGGATCCCAGGTCCCAACAATGCCTTGAGCAGTACTTGCCCCTGTTTGGACTGGGCTGCACACTGGATCCAGTATATCTAGAATTATGGAACCACAGAATGGTTTAGGTTGGAAGGGACCTTAAAGATCATCAAGTTCTAAAACCTCTACCCTGGTCAGGGACACCTCCCACCAGACCAGGTTGCTCAAAGCCCCATCCAGCCTGGCCTTGAATGTTTCCAGGGATGGGGCAGCCACAGCTTCTCTGGGCAACCTGGGCCAGGGTCTCACCACCCTCACAGCAAAGAATTTCTGATCTTTAATCCACATCTCCCCTCTTTCAGTTTAAAATCATTACTAGTTGTCCTATGGCTCCCCTTCCTGATCAAGAGTCCCCCCCAGCTTTTCTGTAGCACATTTAGGGACTGGAAGGGGCTCTAAGGTCTCCTTGGAGCATTCACTTCTCCAGGCTGAACAAACTTAAAGCTCTGCTGGAGACAACCCCTGGCTGTTGCTAGCACCAGTTGCCTCCTAAATTTTATGTGTGGATAAAAAAGGGTGAAAACACACATCCCCTGCTGTGGCTGGAACAGGGTGAAGGGGAAGCATTCCCAGGAATGCTTCACCCAGAAGCTTTCCCGAGAAACCCAGTGCTGTGCCAGCAAGTGAGGGGCCTGGTTTCAGGCTCTCTGAGCCGTCTCTGAGCTGCTAAGCCTTGCTCAATCCGGCCAGGAAACTGCCTCTCTGCCCTTGTCCCCACCAGGCCGGTCACACTCGGGGCTTAAGCTGCAGGTGGTGGCCCTGAGCCTGCACCCTGCATCAGGTTGACTGCACTGCAGGAGAAAAGGGGTGCTTGTCCCTAAAAACAACTGTGATTGGCTTGTTGGTTTTTGTTTTGTTTGTTTTTTTAAAAAAAGGCTCTAAAACAGGCTGTAATGTGTCCTGAAGTCCTGCTGGGGAGGAGAGGACATCTCTTCCCTGAGGACAAGGCCGGCCAGCCAGCAGAGGAAGGGTCACTACCAGTCAGGCTGCTTCCAACTTCATGTTATTTATTCACTGAGACTGTGCTGACACTGGAAAAAAACACTTGGGAGCAAGAAACTTCCAGTCAACTAATTAATGGCAATAATAAGATCAAGCATTTATTCCTTGGAAGATGTGAAAGCTTTAAAAGAGACCAGTAATATTCTGTCATGTTCATATTTGTAGAAATGGAGGGACAGAAAGTTGCAAGAGCTGCTCAAACCCTCTTTAGTTGTCCTTCAGAATAAAAACCTGATCCCAAGCACCCTCCTCTTGGCTCTTCTTGCTAAAACATGGGAAACTTCCCAGCACCTGTGTGGGACTCCTTGGCAAAATCAAAGGCAATGCCTGAGGCAGAGCCCTGGCTTTTTGCAGCTAAAAGAAATGTGAGTGTGTGTATGAAGAACATACTTTAAAGAACGCCACTGGTCACCAAAAGTTTATTGAATCTTTCTTGAATCCCCTTTAGATAAAGAAATAGGCTCTGACCTTTTAAAGAATATTCTATCCTATCATATCCTATCCCTATCCTGTTTCCTTACCCAACAGAGATAACTGAGTAACCAAACATTCCAGGTCACCTTTCACTGCAGGTCAATGGAAACTTGCTGTGTGCCCTCTAGAGAAATACTTGTTTTAATCTTATCTGGACCCTTCCCTGCAATTCCATTTGCTCAGGACAGCGTGGTTCCTTTTCAGTGACACTTTTATGATTATGGTTATGGATATTGCTAGATAAGGAGATTAAGATAGAACATCTTTTCCTATAAAATAGTGTATATGCATAGCATATAAAATACTCTACACTTTTCTGAGTGTAGGGGCAACAGGCTGGACCTGTTGTCTAGCCCTGGAGAAGCTGCAAATGTGGCTTTCCCCAGGTGACTGGCACTGGCCAGGGAGGGACCAGGCTCAGCTGCCGCAGCTTGAGGGGCCACAAAGCTCTGTGTCCTGGTTTGGAGAAGTGAAGGCAGTTTTCCTCCCTTGGGGCAGAGGGAAAACTTTTCCAAGCACAGACAGTGCCTGGAGGCTCCAAGCTGTGCCAGCGCAATTGAAAACATCACCTTTCTGGGGCCAGGGCTCGTTCCCACTTTGCCTGATTTTGCCCAGGAGGGGTTAAATTACCGGAGAGCTGCTCAGCACTTCCAGAGCCAGGTTCAGCTAGAGGTTTTCCTGGCATAGATGTGCTCTTCTGGAGGGCAGGGAAACACCACCTGCACCAAAGAAGGCAGCAATGCTGGCAAAAGCCAACATGTACACGAGCTGGCCTCTGGCTTTACTAAAATTGTTTCATTTTGGAGTGAGCAGAAGTGAGCCAAGCCCAACCAGGTGCAAGGGGTGCATGGTCACGTCTAACAGTACCTGTAGGGATGGGTACCTGCGTGCCTCTGTAATGTATGTGCCTCGTGAGAGTTCCCACATCCAGCAGCCCCTTCATCGTGGCACTAATGTGTCCTGTGGTGGGCAAGGGGCACCACTGCTGCAGGCTGCTGCTGGCCCAGCATGGGGAAAGTCTCACTTCTTGCTCATGGGGAGGGCTGCCTGGGCAGGCAGCACATGGAAGGCTGAACCTGCTCACATCTACCTGTCCCACTTGTGTCCTCCATCATGGGGACAACTGCTTGCCTGGGGCACCTCTCCAGGGAGAGTCATGGGGTTCTCCTGGGCAAAGGCCTCTGCAGCTGCCTTGGGTGTCTGATGTTGAATCCCCAGGTGAGGGTCTGCCCTATGCTGGGGATTTACTGGTGGTCCTTGTGTCTCGTGTGCTTCCAGGAAATGTCTTCTCCTGTGCCAAGGAGTCACCAGTGTCAGAGCAGCCACCCTGGATACAGGGAGGATGATTTAGGTCTCACCTCCTCAAAAGCATCAAACAACAAAATCCTTTCCTGTGAGCAGATATCTGTGAATTTAACAGATGCAAGGCAAATTTCTTCTCTTGTACAGAAGTCAAACAGCCAACCAGTACCACCCAGCTGTCTTCCAGTGCCCTCCAGCCACCGGTCCCAGAGCACTTTTACAGGGGAGTGCAAAAACAGGGACACTGGAGGGGTGGTAGAGCACCCTGATGATCTCCACCAGACTGAGCACTGAATGGGTGTTGGCCCCATGATGGTCAGGGAGCTGGCCCTGTGTCTGGCTGGCGGGCAGCCAATGCTGCACCTGAGGGCTTGTTTCTCCTCTTACTCCTCTGCCCTTCGCCTTTGCAGCTGGAGAAACATTGAAGCTCTGCTTCCTGAGGACACCCGGTGCCGGTGACTGCCTAAGCCCTAAGGAGAGGGGACTATTTCAGCTGGCTTTATGTACGTGGCCTCGATGGAGCCCACCTCCACCACCCTGGAGAAGACGAAGGGTAATGCTTCTGGCTGGTACGGTGTCACTTGCGCCCCCCTCGGGGACAGTGAGGGCATGGAGGAGGCTTCCCTATGGATGTCTCCTGACAGTGTTGGGTTGCGGAGTGACTGGCAGAGGGCAGATTCCCCTTGCACACCTTCTAGGTGGGCTCAAGTGGGGGGTCACCCATCCCAGCACAGGCTGTACTGGAGTCTAGCTCCTGGGGGACCCATGGGTGGCCCAGGAAGTATCTGTGGGCATGGAGAGCAGTAGTTTCTCATCACACGGCTGGCCCATGTGTTCCAGCCACCTTTATAGACAGAGGGGCAGGTCGGGCAAAACCACCCATTACTTTGCCCATCAGTAACCATTAGCACTACTGGCCAAGCTCCAGATTAGAGATATTATGCATTCTAGCTGGTAAAAGATTTTCCCTCCCAGGATCCTTCTGCTTTCTCTTCTTTGGATAGAAATAAGTTTTTAATTAAAGATGCCTTTCTGTGGAACACAAAATCCAATAGATTTTTTTTGCTAACGCCAAAGTTTTTACTGAAAGAAACAAAGGCACAAGATATTGATTTGAAAATGTAAGGTAGCTGCTGAAAGTGTTCTGAAACTTGACCATTTCAATGCAAGTTGAGACAAAACCAGGGCAAATAACAACATGATAGGAGATATTTTTAAAAGCTGACAATGCTATTGTTTAAGGGTGTTGGCTGAGCAGAAAATTCAGGCTTCGACCTGAGAGCGAGTGATATTTCAAGCAACGTGCTGCTTCCCCTCTCCCATTACACACAGCAATGAGCACACGGGACGTTCCAGAGATTTTCCTCTTGGTAGCCACAGTCCGGGGTTAGGGACATGTTCCACGGTGACCAGTCCCTCTGCTCCCCAGGGAAGCTGGGTTTTCTCCTGCTGCAGCTGCACACAGGAGATCTTATAGGAAATGACAACAGAAGCAAAAAGAGAAGATTTTCTTTTTAAGAAAGAGAGAGAGAAGACACCAGACCTTCTCTAATGTCTATTTTTGCTCAGAGCTTAGTCTCTGTTCTCTCAAATCACTGCATGCCTCTGACACCAGGTTTCCCCCCCTGCATGTGTTTATGTTTGCATTAAATACTGCTGCAAAGCACTGGTCTGTCTGCCCTGAGCTGCAGCCTTCCCGGGGTGGTGGAGAGCAGCTCCACCAGAGCTGGTGGACAGAGCAGCTGGCTTTGACCTGGACCAAACAACACTTTGGACCTTCCTCCAAACCACAGGACAGTGGACAAATTTCCACCTTATTACCAGATGTATAAAATTGTTCTGAACACCCAAGATGCCAGCCAGGTCCGCCCCTACCCACTACCTGCATCCCCCCCTCCTCATCCAAAACTACCACCCCCACCTAAATTATCACTCCTTGGATGGTGTCTCTTCATTTTTTGCAGCTGATCAGTTTTTCCTGGTCTCTTTAAAGGGCTGCAGTGAGCCAGCATCATCATCATCATCAGCTTGGGCAGATGCAGGTGTCTGTGTTAATGGGTTAAATAAGCTGCTGCAGGAAACAAAGTTATTCCCCTCTGGGGTTTAGGAGAGAGCCTTGGGCTTCTGGTCTGGTGTGAGGATGGGAGGTGTTGGGGATGAAGGGTGTCTGTGCTCGCTGGCTGTGGATTGCTTCCCCTGCTTCAGGACTCAGCCTCTGGTGGGAGATGAGCTCCCAGGTGTGTTTGATTTTCATGGGATTATTTTTTGTAAAATACTGCAAGCTTAACTGCCTACTGATTTGTGGTGGGGTTTTTTTTTGTTGTTGGTTGGTTGGTTTTGGTTTTTTTTTGGTTGGTTGGTTGGTTGGGGTTTTTTTGGGGGGTGGTAGGGTTGTTTTTTTCCAGCTCTGCATGTAGACTTTCTATGGAAGGTTGGCTGGCTGTGGGTTCCAGCTTGCTCAGAGCTGCTTGGCTGGGGTTTCTGCTCTGGTTTGCAGTCTCCCTTGGGTGCAGGGGTAAGGATCTTCAAGAGAAAATTGAATAAGCCAGGACCTCTGCAAAGGGCAGCTAAAAAGCTTCTCTAAGTGAAGAAGTCCTTTAAAATTTCCTAAACTCTTCCTGGACTGGCTGTAGTGTCTCATTGGGAATGAAAGTGGAGCTCAGTACTGGCCTGGAGCTATCTCTTAGATCTGTAGCAGGGAAAAAGCTTGGGCAGCTTTCTTCCTGCCAGTAAAAGCATGTGTTTGCAGGAATCCTCTTTCCCGCCTCCCCCTGTGCTCCTTCTCCAAGCTGAAACTGGGGCATCTCCCCCTTATGTTTCATACAGCCCCTCTGCTGGATGAGGGGCTGCCTCCTCTGCCCCTCTCTCAACCTTGCTCCTCCAAATCCTGTGCCTCTTCCAAAGCATTGCCTGCTGTCCTGCTGACAGCCTGCCAGGCCTCCTGGCCTCTCCACACTGGCAACCAGCCCTTCCCAGAGCGGGAGAGGATAAGGCACTTGCTCGGAGGGGTTTGCAATCTAGGTTAGGTAAGCACCGATGCTGAGAGCGCTGACATCAGGGAAGAGGGTGGGAGGCAGCTCGCAGATGACGAGTCTATGAGGTTGCCTCTCCGTGCAAGGTACGTGTTGCATTAGTAATGTGTTTGTAGCAAATAACGCTGGGCTAGTATGGGAATGTGGGTCACCGCTGGCAGAACTGGTGGAGGAAGAGGGAGCTGCTGGTGCTGGGCTGGGAAGAAAACGTATGTTACTGAGGGATGTGTGGTGGGGGGAGATTTAGCAGCAGTAACGGCTTCAACCTGTAAGTAGCAGCTTTACATTGTGCAAGTGGGTGCCTGCTGCCTGGGAGATGCCTCTGGTCTGGGAGTTGGGGTGAAAATGGTCTTTGAGGAGGAGGCTGTGGGGTGCAGTGGATTGTTGCTGGTGTGTAATAATCGCATCAGGTCAGGAAACTCTTGGGTTTTCTTGCTGATGCTCTCTGTGGCCCTGGAGCATCCCTGCTGCCCCAGCAGGCACACGGGGGGATGCAGCTGGGCATGCCTAACCAAGGATTCCAGCGTATTTTTGTGACCTACTTTGATTCTGTTGTTCGGTGTGTGTGTGCACTCAGGAAATCTTTGTGCTTCAGGGGGAGTAGGGCTTGTTAGTGATAAGGAAAAGTCTGTTTGGCTGCTCGGGAGATTCAGACTAGAGACTAACCTGGCTTTGACGGTGGACTTGGACTGGTGAAGGCAGCTCTGAGCCTGAGTAGAAAGTGATAGGGGATGGGGATATACATATCCTAAAAATACGTCAGGTACTTAAAGGGCAGAAAGAGAAACTCTTGCCTCGGAGCAAGTACATTGAATGAAATAGCTTTGTTGGAAAATGCTGCCCTTGGTCAGCAGGGACTTGTTCGGTGGTTTCTCTTGAGAGTGAAGAAGCAGTGGAGCCGAATGGGGCTGGTGGAGGGAAGCATGAAGGGGCTGCCAGGCTGTGGCCCTTGAAGCTTTGCTCAGCAGTGCTGCTCCTGCCTTGCTGCAGTTGAGGAGACCTTGCTAAAGCAGCCTTGTCCAAGGCCCGCAGAGCAAGCCAGGAACTTGTCCTGTACCCTGTGCTGCCAGCAAATACCCCTAAGCCAAATGGATGTGTTTCTGTAGCCCACATGCTCCTCAAGATGACCAAGCTGTGACATGCCCAACTGTGCCTGAAGGGAGCCTCTTATTTTCCCCTGAGCGTGGGATGAGAACAGTATCTATGGCAGCGAGCTGACCCTGGGGCCAAACCCAAGCTTGTGGGGGCTCAGATTTGGAGGGCAGGTCCCTCTGCTTTGACCATGATATCAGCTGGTCTGTTGAGCCGTCTGTAGGACAGATGCAGCCCCCAGGCAGGCGCTGGATGACCTTCAATAGACTTCGGTGTGCTGGGGAGAGCCAGACTGCCAGGGGAACAAGGACTATGCCCAGTGGGAGGAGATGGGGATTGAGCCATCTGGGTGCTGCCCGCACGCTGTCCCTAACTGGTGGGTGCCTGCTGGCCCAAGTTCCCCTACCTGCTGTGGGGCAAAGTATCAGATCAGGTCAATGTTTCAGACCAGCCTGATGTTGTAAGTTCCCTTGCTGAATGGTTTGTGGGGTTTTTCCTTAAATTCCTGCTTTCTACTCACTGTCCATTCAGTGACTCTAAAACCACAGCCATGTTTTTGGCTCCTCATCAAATCTGCCCCCAGGTCCCAGAGCTGCTGGTGGTGCATGGTTCAGTGGCTCTATGGAGTGCACAGCTCCCTCCATCTGGCAGGTCATGTGGGGAGGGCTCTGTAAATGAGCTTGTGTTTATCTCAAAACTTGTCCTACAAACCCCTTGCATGGGGAGATGGGCTTTGGCAGCCAGTGCTGCCAAGTCCTTAGTCTGTAGAAGAGATATTCCAGGATGAAAACCTGCTTGTGTCTACAATGGCACGTGCTTGGTGTGTACATAGGTTTCTCTGAACTTTTTGATTTTTGTTTCTCCCAGTAGCTAAACTAGGGCTGAGCCAGGGAGTAAAACTGAGTCTTGGAATATTTTTGTTATCTGCTCTTAAGAAAAACAAGGAACTCCTCCATGGAGGCTGCACTTCTCTGGCTCTTCACTTCCTTGCCCTGTGCTGGGAGAAGCAGGCTCAGGGCTTTGCCTCTCTGCAAAGGGAGAGGTGATGATGATGGGTGGTGGCAACTGCCTGCATGGCTAAGCAGCAGGGATGCTCCTTGGTGGGAATCCCAGCTTCTGGCACTGGCTGTGTGTCCTTGGGCAAGTCACTTAGTTGCTGGACATGTGTGCGTGCTGGCTCACCTCCTGTAGGGCACTGAAAGGTTTCATTCATGTCCCTAATTACTCGAAGAGTCCTGAATGAAAGGGGCAGGAGATGTGCCAAGTGCATGACGTATCCCAGTACAACATCGTCCTTGTGAGCACTCTCCTCATCCCTCCTGGGGACCCAGGACTGGCTCAGGGAGGCTGGGTGTGATGCTTTAGCCCGAGTCCCCTCTGACATGGGAGAGGGTGTCTGTTTTGTGGGATTTCTCCCTCTCCTGTGAGCTATTGAGGGCTGCTGGCAGGGTTGGGAGGGGAGCTGTCCTGGTTCCTATAATTTCCTGGTTATTTTGGTATGTGGGTGGAAGGGGGAGGAGGGCAGCTGTGGATAGAAGAGCAAGGTCAGTGAAGAACAAATCTGCCTCTGTGCACTTGTGATCGCGCCACCAGCTAATCGGCATCGGTGCTCCAACTTTCCTCACAGAACTCATCAAGCACGGCCGTGAGAGGATAGGACAAACCATCAAGGCCTCTGGCTCCCGGCTCTGCTCGTAGTGAGTATGAAAGGTTCCCCTGTAGGATGAGAGCCCTTTAAAAGCTCAGCCTGATAACCCCCGGGCTGGCTCGCTGGTGAATGGAGCTGGCTGGCACCGGCCAGATGTGGGCAGTCCCAGGGACAGCCGCCAGCATCCGCTGCCGCCCAGCATCTCCTGCCATGGTCGGCCCAGGTAGGGAGCAGGGGAGCTTTGGGATGGCCATGGGTCTCTGCCTGGTGGTGTGCGGGACTGGAGAGGGGGAGCACCCACAGGTGAGATGTGGGGGAAGCTGGTGGGATCTTCAGGCCCCCTTTTTGGAAGGGCAGGGTAGAGGGTGGCTGAGGGAGACAGGAACTTTCAGAGCCTTCTGGTGGTGTTTGACAGCTTGGTGGGGTTGAGGGGGGAACAGAGCCCTTTGGGGCAGGGGAGAAGGATACAGAGCTCTCTTCTGTCATTTACTTAATCGCAGCTTTTGCAAGAAGTGTTGGGGAAACCTTGAAACCAGGGGGAGGAATCCTTGCGGTGGCAGGGTGCTCAAGGAGGTTGGGTGTGAACCACCAAGTGTTCAAGTCCAACTTCTTCAGCCCCAGCTGCACTGGGTAGATGAAAGCACTGTGCTTTAATGTTGCTGCTCACTGAGCCTTCCCGGCTGCCTCGGCCAGCCCCTCTTTCCTGCAATATCAACAACCCCAACCTCCCTTGATCTGTCCTGCCCTGGGGGAGCAGCCCTTAAGTGCTGCCAGTGCGGATGGCATTGGTGGTGGGACCCAGCTGGACTTTCCTGGCTACCCTGCAGGAACACTTGTGGCCTTGCAGGGCTGGGAGCTGCAGTATCCCTGTGGGGTGGGGTAGGGAGCTGTATCTGGCTGTGGCCAGGAGGGTTGCAACCTCATCTGGCCCCTTATGCTGTGTGGCTGCTGGAGCTGTGCTGGTCTTCATGTGTCAGCACCATAACTGGTTCCTGCTATTGCAAATCGGGCTAATTGTGGCATTAAATATGCTTGGGCTCTCAGGAACCTTTTCCCCATCCACCTCCTGTCAGCATGTCCCTTTTTGGGAGCAGCAGTGCTATCGAGGGGCAGCTGGAGAACTCAGTTGAGGTCTCCTGTGATGGAGGGGAGCACGCACTGGGGTCTGTGCTGGTCTCTGGCAGGTTAGTGGTGTGAAGCTCTTTCTCTCTTGGATTTTGTTTTCAATACTGGCCTGCTCTTCTTTTCCCAAGTGCTGAAAGAGTTGCTTTTTTAATGGATCGTTCCCGGAGCCCGGACAAAAGCAGCCAGGTGAGACCATGGCTCTGAGCCAGCAAGTCCTCAGCATTGGGATGAAAAGAGGGGTGGGTGCCTATAGGAGAAAAGCGAGGAGGAGAGCCTGCGTTAGCTTTCTAGGAGTCTTACTGCTGCCTTGTCCCTGTGGGTGATGCTGGGTGGAGAAAAAGGAGAGCAGAGACATTCTATATAGCCTCTTGGACAAGGCATAAAGCTCCTAAAGTCTGAGGAGGGCACAATTCTGGGCAGGAGCAGGAGGAAGACTGTATATATGTATATATACACAGGGAGACTGCAGGTCTGTGGTGCTGGGTGTGCATAAGGCTGCTTCAAGGCTCCATACTTGGCAGTTTTGGGGCTTAATGGGAGTGGGCAGGAGGCTGCAGGTTCTGGAGATACACTGATGTCCTACTGCAGGAGTGCTCCTCTCTCTGAGCTGTGCTCAGAGCTCTTCTTGCTGAGCGCTGGCATGGGGGACTGCCTTGTCTCGGTGCTGCAGTGAGCAGTACCTTTTTTCTGTGGCAGCACACCAGGTACTGAAAGCCCCAAGGCAGGAGCCAAGCAGTTGCTTAGTATTCTTTTTCTTTATGCAAGTATGGGATGAGGTTTTCAGCGCAGGCTCTAGCTTAGTACAGCCTCCAACTTGGGGATGACATTGCTTTTGTGCATGGCTGTGTTCTCCCTTTCCCCATCACTTCAAAGCTTGCCAAAGCATACGCTCGCTCTTTTGCTGATGGGTGTTTATCTGTGGCTCTGTGCAACTAATGCTGCACTGAGGAAGGGAAAACGTGGCCTGCAGTGAGGTCCTTGTGACTAATGTTACTGTTATCCTCTGTAGCCTCCAGCACCAACTGACAACATCAACCTTGGACCTTCTGCTAATCCAAAGTAAGCTCCCTGCAAAAGCCAGGTAGGGTGCGAGCCAGAGCTTGCAGTGAGAGATCTGGCAGGGGAATGCAGTCACTCCCTGTGTCTCACATGGGTGGTGTCTGCAAAAGTCCTAACAACTTGGCCTTCAATACCATGAGTATCATCAGTGCATTGTTATGGCTGGCCCCTGTTATCATAATCATCCTCTCCTGACCGTGTCTGCAGCCCTTTGTCCCAGCTCTTTTGAGTCAGTAAAGGAAGATCTTCCACATCACTGCTGGCTCCCTGACTATCTTTCTCTCTAGAAATGGGGATAAACTGTGTCCCCTGTAAAGGCGCTGGTTGGTCCCAGGAGGTGCTTTCACCTGCTGCTGTGGGACTGCTCATCCTCTGTTGGGTGCAGACATACATGGTCCCTCACTCCCAGACAGCTGGGAGTGATGGTCACCCATCCTATGCCCTTTAATCCCTTTCACAAACAGTAGTAGTGTCGCTGTTGCATATTTCTCTCCCAGAAACATTAACTTGCTTCGTTCTTGCCCAACAGTGCCAAGCCAACAGACTTTGACTTCCTGAAGGTTATTGGCAAAGGGAGCTTTGGAAAAGTAAGTGGATTTGTACAGGTTGGGCTGCAGCTTTTTAGAAGCAGCTTGGAAAGGCTTCCTTGCTGAAGGAGTTTCTAGCTGCGTCCTTTGTTTGCACCTCTCCGGAGGAGTTTGGCCAGAGTAGGACTGAGACCAAATGAGACTTGAGATAGGTTTTTATAGTCCATTCTTAATTCAGGACAGCTGAGGACAGCTCAGTCCTGCAACCTCTAAGGAAAGAAGTCTGCTCAGGGTAGTGATGGTGAGGATCAGAACTCCATTTAAAAGAAGCCTCAGGCTTGTTTGGCTGGCAAAAAGATTTCTAGACAAATCTGTCTTGAAATAGCAAGAGTCCACTTTAAATGGGACTGTCCCCAAATGCTCCAAAACTGCTTTCTGTTGGTTGTGGAAGAGATGTATTTGGAGATATGTGCCTTGTTTCTGGCTATGAGAAAGTGCTGGGAAGTCAGTACACTGGAGCTTGACCTTTAAAGCCTTGTACATGACCCTCTGATGCTGTGCCCTGTGTACAGACACTTACAAGACTGCTCAGCTGATGAGGAAGTGCTAACCAGGAGGCAGAAGGTGAGAGACTCAAACCTGTGACTGGGACTTTCTGTTGCAGGTTCTCCTGGCCAAACGCAAGTGTGATGGGACTTTTTATGCTGTGAAAGTCCTGCATAAGAAGACGATCCTAAAGAAAAAGGAGGTATGTCTGCTCTACTTGGCCAGTTCTGCAAACAGTGGTCAGTGTGTATGAGCAACCCTGGTAACACAACTGAGGTATACTGTGGCTGGCATTCATGTAGACAACTCCTGTTAGATTTTTCTGTGCCACGGGAACATGGTGAAGAATGGTCAGATAGGAGAGAGCGGTTCCCTTTCTGGGGCTGGAGATGACCCTTTTGGGCTTCCATTTGTTTTTAAAACAGCAGTGAGTGCCGATGGCAGACTGGACTAGACCCTTTCCTGAAATTCTAATGTCTTGCCTGCTTTTTGACAGCAAAACCACATCATGGCAGAGCGCAATGTGCTCCTGAAAAATGTCAAGCATCCCTTCCTTGTGGGACTCCATTACTCCTTCCAGACCTCAGAGAAGCTTTACTTTGTGCTTGACTATGTAAATGGAGGAGAGGTGAGTGCCCTTACAAGTTTTATTTCAATCCTCTATTTGGTCCTTCCCAAACATGTTGCTTTATTTTGTTAAAAACTTTTCTGGTCAGAAGATAATGATGTGGAAGTAGGATATTGCTTTGACTGCTGGGAAGCACCGTCCAGGAGTAGCCGGCATGTTTTCTCCTGTAAACATGGTGAAGATCTTGCTGGCTCTGACCAAAGTCAGATGATTCCCAGGGCAAGGATGCTAAGCATGTGTTAGGGGGATTTTAAAATCCTATGGAAAATACTGATGTTGGTGAGCTTTATAGGCAAAACCCACTTGTGGGCCAGCTCCAGCTCCTGCTCTGGGTGATGCCTTTGCAGTACACTAGATTTCTTTTTTCTGTCCTATAGAAGTTTGCCTTTTTCCAGCTGACTGTTTCCATGCTCTCTGAAACTGGGAGACATTGCTAATACAGATGTCCTGCCCAAATAGAATTCATATTGGGGATCTTGGTGGGCTCTCTGCATGTACCACTTCCCGTGGCTGGGCTATGTTATAATTGGTCTGTGGGTTGTAACAAGGTAGGAAGCTGAACTAGATCAGCAGATGTTCTTTTTTTCTGGGGGAATGAATTTTTAAACGAGACAGTGATAGAAGAAGAGGACAAATGAAGCGTATTTCTAGAAGGGTGTTTAAAGTCACCTGGCTTGGACTTATTTGGTGCTGTTTGTGTGCTGTTTGCTGCAAATCAGTTTTCACTTTACTAGCTGGCTTTCAGGCTTGTTTTTTATATCATTCAGGGGGTTTTAGAGAAGAAATGATCACCCTTATCTGTTTGTAGCTCTTCTTCCACTTGCAAAGGGAGCGCTGTTTCCGTGAGCCCCGGGCCCGATTCTATGCTGCAGAAGTTGCTAGTGCAATTGGGTACCTGCATTCTTTAAACATCATTTACAGGTAAGGCACATGTCCTCTCTGGGGACAGCAGGGGCACCAAGTCTGCCCAGCCAGGCTGTGAGCAGTGCTGGGGAGGAAAATGGCTTCACTGGGGACCTGTAAAATGCAGGACAGGAGTAGCTGAAGAGCCTCCTACCCCAGATAAGACAGTGCACTGCCGGCATGTATCCTGCAAGAGGGGTGCTCTCTGCATGGGACCTCATGGGCAATAAATACTCCCAACCTGACAATATGAGGAGGAAAAAAAGGGGTTGAGTATAAAGATCTAAAATAAACCGAGCTCAATAACTAAGAAATTCCCTCTCTGTAGAACTTTATGCTTAGGTAATGCAGGAAAATGCAGGTTAACACCTGCATGACACCTCCATGAATCACAGAATAGTTTGGGGCAGAATGGACTTCTAAAGGCCATCTAGTCCAACCCCTCTGCCATGAGCAGATACGTCTTCAGCTTGGTGAGGTTGCCCAGAGCCCCATCCAACCTGACCCAGACTGACAGAAGCCTTTCTGTGTCTGCATATGTTGTATGCTGATAATCAACAGTGATGGGAATCTGTGCTTTGGGAAAGTCTCGGTGCTTTGGGAAAGTCTCGGTGAACTGTTCATGGATGAACTTGGTACTGTTCAATATATTCATCCATGACTTGGATGAGGGAATAGAGTGTACTATCAGCAAGTTTGCTGATGACACCAAACTGGGAGGAGTGGCTGACACACCAGAAGGCTGTTCTGCCATTCAGTGAGACCTGGACNAGAGTCCAGGGCAGGGCTACCAAGATAATTAAGGGAGTAGAGCATCTCCCCTACGAGGAAAGGCTGAGGGAGTTGGGTCTCTTTAGCTTGGAGAAGAGGAGACTGAGGGGTGACCTTATTAACATTTATAAATATGTAAAGGGTGAGTGTCAGGAGGATGGAGCCAGGCTCTTCTCTGTGACACCCAATGGTAGGACAAGGGGCAATGGGTGCAAGCTGCAACATAGGAGATTCCAGTTAAATATGAGGAAAAATTTCTTCACAGTGAGAGTGACTGAACACTGGAAGGGGCTGCCCAGGGAGGTTGTGGAGTCTCCTTCTCTGGAGACATTCAAAACTCGCCTGGACGTGTTCCTGAATGACCTGCTCTGGGTGTTCCTGCTCCGGCAGGGGGATTGAACTAGATGATCTTTCAAAGTCCCTTCCAATCCCAGTGACTCTGTGGTGGTGACTCCGTGGTGGTTGATTCTGTGAACTGGACTGGGATGTTTTCATCAGCTCCTGTTCTTACTTGATGCTGTTTCAGGTCCAGCTTTTCTAAATATCTGGCCAAATCTGCTCAAACAGCACTCTTTGTCTTGCAGGGACTTAAAACCTGAGAACATCCTCCTGGATTGCCAGGTATATTCACAGCATGTACTGTTTGCCTTCTGGCTTTAAAAGCATCAGGACCATAAGGAGAGGGCTATGGGCTATGGTTCTGCCAGCTGGGCTACAGCTCACTTCATTGCTGGGGTTTCATATACACACACACCACTGCGTTCCTGTGCAGATCCTGGAAGAGGGAGTGAGCCTGCCCTCAGCAGAGCTGCACCCTTGGAGACCTCTTGGCTCCTTCCCAAGAGCTGGGACCTGGCTTGTGGGCAGGGATCAGGGATGTGAAGAGCAGGTTCCTGCTACTATTCTGGTGGGTGATCACCATGCAAACTGACTCTGGAATAACTCACTGGCAAAACACAGCATCACTTCAAAGCTATCCGGTTGTAAACATTTTTTTTAAAAAAAGATAACAACGAATAAAATAGAGACTCTACATTTTCTATAGGCTCTTGTATTGTACTATAGAATGCCCAGAATGTGAGGGAGGGGAAGCAGAGGAGCAGCAGGGAAGTAAAACCATACATGAGATGCAATGTGAAGGCCAATGCTTGGGAATCCTCTCTAGAAAGGGTGGGCTGAGCTGAAACTTCTCTCCTTTCTTTTAGGGCCATATAGTATTGACAGACTTTGGACTCTGCAAAGAAGGAATGGAGCAGGAGGAGACAACTTCTACTTTTTGTGGCACTCCTGAGGTACAGCATGTGTGGGGGTTTTGCTATGACCTGGGGGCAGAAAGTCTCCAGAGACTTGCTGCTCTCGGTCTTGGACTTGCATCTCAAAACATGGGCTCTGGGAATTAGACCATCTTGGGCTCTTTTGGGTCGTCAACCTGGACAACTAACCAGTCAGAGTTCAGACAAGCCTTCCCTACTCAGCAGAGGCAGTGTTACCTCTAACAGTTGACTAGTACTCCAAACTGTGCTGTGCTGTTAGGGGCAGGGATCCCTGCACTGGGAAATGGCCAGCTTTGTGAAACTGGAGCTGCTCCAGGTGGCTGTGAAGACAACCTTGACCCTGGGAGGCTGTGAGCAGGTTGTTTACCTGCTCTGACACCCTGGAGCCTGCTGGTACTGTCACACAGGACCTCACTTTGTCCTTGGCATGCAAGAGCTGCAAAACACCTTGTGCAGAAGAGAGGACCAGGCTCTCCTCAGGAATGCTCACAGGGGAGGAAATGCCTTTTCTTCAACATGCCTCAAATAAGTGTTGCTGAAAACTATGTCAAATTTTGCCTCTTGAAGGCTTTTTTCCTGCTTCTTACTGAGACGAAGGGTTTTGGTAGCACGTTGGCCTAGGTGATAGACCTGTCCTCCTGCCCTTCCTCAGGTAGCTTAAAGAAGGGTTTGGAAACAAGATACCTTTTGGTATTCCAGCTTGGTAGAAGTGGGCAGAATTCCCTGGTGGTGACCCTTGGCTTGTAATGGGGACTCAGTTGTGCAATAGTACAGCATGAACAAAGCAGGAATGTTTGAGCTTTGTTTTGCAGTTTTTTGTGTGTTGTATTTTTCCCTGCCCTAGATAAGGAGCCTGATAGTACACAGGGGTAATCCTGTATGAGGCCAGCCCTGATGTGCTGCTTGTTCTACATGCCTGAGTTCTTGTCTGTTGCTTCTTGGTAGTGGTTTCTGTAGTTTTGCTGCCTTGGATGGCCTTAGTGGGACTGAAAAAGACAGCTTTCTCAAAACCACAGGAGGCTCTTGGAGGTGTACAGGTTTGCTGGCTGCATTGTGGTGTGTTGCAAATCCTTGTACAAGTCCTCTATAGGAAAAGAACATTCTGTAGCCCAGAAAAAACACCCTTAGGGGTTTGGAGGGGTATCTTTCAAACCCACTGTGCTGAAGCACATGGAGAGTCTATTAAAGCATAGCAGGAACTGCATTTCTGTGCTCCTAATGCATTTGCTTGGCTTGAACTGAAGACAGGTTTGTGTTCTTAACAAGGGCGAAGCCCTTGCTTTATAATTTGACTGGAGTATTTGCTTCTGACTCTTCCCAGTACTTGGCTCCTGAGGTGCTAAAGAAGCAGCCATATGACAGGACAGTAGACTGGTGGTGCCTGGGAGCTGTCCTCTACGAGATGCTGTTTGGTCTGGTAAGTTTGGAAGCTGTCTGTTTTTACTTTACATAGTGGAGAATTTATTTTCAAAAGTTGTCCTGTGAGGTTGGTCTTGTGTTTGCATGCACGTGATGCAGACAACTGAATCCCGAGTTAGATGATCTGGTTCAAAACTGCCATTGCCCCTTTTGAACAGAGATGGTAGGTCTCCCTCACTACTCACTGCAAGACTCGTTTTGATCTGTGATGTGTGGTTCTGTATGGTAGCTCATGTCTTACCAGGCTGCTTCTCTTCTCTTTCAAATTAGCCCCCTTTTTACAGCCGGGATGTGTCTCAGATGTATGACAACATTCTTCACAAGCCACTCCAAATCCAAGGAAGCAAGACTGTGGCAGCTTGTGACATTCTCCAGGGACTTCTCCACAAGGACCAGAAGAAGAGACTGGGTGCCAAAACAGACTTTGTAGGTGACCTCCACTATGATCAGGAGGGATGGACAGGAAAGCTTTCCATTCTGAAGTTTTCTTTAGTGATAAAAGTACTGCCTTGGAATACATTTTCCATGCAGTTTGATGTCTCTCCAGCCCTCTAAAAGAGGCCTATGGAGTTGATTTGGATTTCTGAATGGAAATGGGTGGTGGAAAGCTACAACACCAATGTGATGGTGTCATCTCCCTTCAAGGGATTACTGGACCATGACCCTCATGTATTAAGGATTTTCCACATAACCCCTACATGAATATGTGGCAGCTCCAAGTCTTGTTTCAACCAGTAATGCTATGAAACCAGCTCACAGGCGCTGGAAAAGGAGGGTTGGCAAAAGAGTGACTCTTTCCCTCTCATTTTCTATGCAGCTTGAGATAAAGAACCACGTATTCTTCAGCCCAATAAACTGGGATGACTTGTACCACAAGAGGATTACTCCTCCATTTAACCCCAATGTGGTAAGTGGGTATTTCTGCTGGTGTCCATTTTACAGTGGTACAATAGGAATCCTCTTCAGATGCCTTATGCTGACACTGAGGGACGATGAAGTGCAGGTTAGGAACTGCAAATGCAGTGGTGCTGACCCTTTTGGAAGAGCAGCTCTGTTTATCCTGTCTGAACCCAAGCAGTTGGTTGGTGATGATGATGTTCTCTGCTCCTTGGCTTAGGCTGGTCCAGCTGATCTGCGACATTTTGACCCAGAGTTCACCCAAGAAGCCATCTCCACCTCCATCACCCACACGCCTGACCTAGCAGCCAGCAGCTCCAGTGCCTCAGATGCATTTTTAGGATTTTCTTATGCACCAACAGAGGAAGACATCTAGGTTTTATAAAGGCTTTGAGAAGCTACTTTTTAACTGAATGTGGTTTTATGTTTGGGGTTGGGTTTTCTTGTTTTTGTTGGGGGTTGTTTTGGTTGTGGGTTTTTTTTTCTTGTTGTAAGGATTGGTACTGCCCTTTGTTCATGATTTAAGGAAACTGGGACTAATACACTAACTGGCTGGGATAGAACAGAGCTCTTAACTTCTGTTGTTTGGTGGATTTCCCTCTGAATGACTGTTCCCCTGGCAGGGAAAGTGGGACACTATTATTATTATTTTTCCCCTGAGTGTTTTGTGCTACTAGGCAGAATTGTATTCACTCTGTCATTATATTTGTGGTTGAGGCATGTATCATCATTCACATCAACAGTTGTGTCCCTTTTAACTGGCCACTTTTTCTTTTGGTGAAGCAGCTCTGCCATGTTATGTCTTATGCAATAGACAGGGAAACTCTTCACACTACCATGAGCAGTGGCTTCCTTCCTTTACATGGACTGTGTCACTTAAGCTGTTCATCCTAAACTGAGCTGGGCTCAGAAACTGTTAATTGGTTACTGTTCAGGTCTGTAAATCCTGAACTGTGCTGTTGCCTTTCATGACAGCCAGTCCCTTCCCAAGGATCCAGACAGCAAGGAGGCTGTTGTGGTGGAGCCAGTGTGTGTGTGGAGGGGAAATTCCAGATGAACTGGGTTGGGAAAATAAAAAGCTGCTTATAACCTTAAATAACCTTATGGCCAACCCCTGCTTGGGGTGGAGGGATCCTTTCACAGCATGTGGAAGATGCACTGACACTAGTGAAATGAGCACCATGTGGGGTGGCTGGCAGCACTGGACCCTCACGCCAGGTCTCTAGCATCCCTCTGAAAACACCCATCACTCATGTAGAAGAGTTATTTATTCTGCCTTAATTTAAATGCTGGTATGTCATTTCCCCACACCTTAAGTTGTTTTTTTTGTTGCTGTGGGGAGGAGGAAGGGGGTGGAGAGCTTCCACCTGCCACACAGGGGTAAACAAGGGGTTTCTAGATGTGTAATCAAGCTTGTACTGTTGGGAAGCTTTTGCTGGAACAGTTTGGTTTGGTTGTTTTTCTTTTATCTGACTTTATCTTGTACATGAGAAACTTGACATGGTTTATATTAAAGTGCATACACTGATGTGCCTCCATCTGTGCTGTGTGTGTATGGGAGAGTGAGGAGCGCTGGAAGGCTGCTGGCTTTATCCCATGCCTGCAAGCAATGGACCCCAACACCTACCTGTGTGCTGGTTTTTTTTTAATGAATTAAATAGAAACTCCCTACGTTAGACTAATAGGATGGGGATTTTTGCTTTCACGCAGGCCAAGAAACCTTCCTCTAGAGTGCTGCAGTGGGTCAGGGCCCCCCCCGTAGGCTGCAGGCAGGCGAGGCCTGTGCCCGGCCTTGCCTGACGCCGGAGCAGGAGGAGCCAGGAGCGCCTTGCCCGGCCCGAGGGCAGTGCGCGGAGCCCCGTTCTCCCCCACAGCCACTCGCAGTGGTACCGTCCACACCACTGCCCCCCTCCCCCGCCCGCGAAATGGAGGAGGCCACAGCAGCGCCCTCTGCGCATGTGCCCTGGCCGCTGGCGCGTTGCTAGGCGGAGCGTGCCGGGTAACGGCACTTAGCCCCGCTTTCCCTGCCGCTGCGGCGGTCAGGGCCTAGACCCCGGCTCCTGCCTGGACCCCAGCTTCGACCCTGGGGTCCCTGCTGGGTAGCTGGGGCGTGGGAGGTTCGCTTCCCATCTCCAGAACTGGCGTCCTTCGGTAGCTCACCCCTTCCCCGGGTAACCCTATGGAGAGGGGCCTGCGGAACGCCATAGTCTTCAACGCGTCCAAAGGGGAGGCGTTCACCCTCGCCAGCAACTACAAAGCCTTGCGGAAAAGGCTTCGCGGGAGCTGGAAGATCCAGAGGTGAGGAGCGGCTTTCCCCGAGTCGCTTTCTTCACGTCGCTTGTCCTGAAGTGCTGGGGTGGGAGATGGGCCGCGTTTCTGGGGGGCCTTTGCCGGTAGGGCCGCATTCCTGCACGGGCTTCTTGCAGCCGGTGGAGGAAAGGCCTCCCTCAGCCCGGGCTGTGTGGATCGGCCTCACATCGCCGTCCTCACCTTCGCTTCCTGAGCGAGGAGGCGGGGGTGCCTCTCCCCGCAGCCCAGGGAGCGGGTCAGGACACCTGCGGTCCCCGGGGAGCCCAAAACTTGTCTGTGGTGTGCACCCCATACCCAGATTGTCTCGGGGAATGGCTGCCGTAAGCTAAGTTCTCTCTTTTGCACCGACTGCACTCAGCGCCATTAGCTGTAATTTCACTGTCTCACGCTGTGCATAGTTGTCTTTGGAGCTTCCTGCTGTCTTGTCTGTTCAACAGATAGAGGATAAGTTATAAGGATAGAAGTCCTGATACAAATTCTTGGGTCTATGTTGATTTAGAGTTTGGAATAAATAGAAATGATTGATTGAGGGAGCTGGGACTGTTTAGTTTGAGGAAGAGGAGGCTGAGGGGAGACCTCATCACTCTCTACAACTGCTTGAAAGGGCACTGTAGAGAGGTTGGTGCTGGTCTCTTCTCACGGGCAATGAGCGACAGGACAAGAGGGAATGGCTGCAAGCTGCAGCAGGGTAGGGTTAGGCTGGACATTAGGAAAAAGTTTTTCACAGAGAGAATGGTCAGTCAGTGGAATCAGCTGCCCAGGGAGGTGGTGGAGTCCCCATCCCTGACTGTGTTTAAGAGTAGATTGGATGTGGTGTTGAGGGATCTGGTGTAGGGGAGAACTTGTAGAGTAGGGCTGATGGTTGGACTTGATGATCCCAGGGATCTCTTCCAACCTGAATGATTCTGTGATTCTATGAAATCAGCTCTTGTAGATGTTATATCATATTTTCTATCTGTCTGCTACGAAGTGTGCACAGAGACGAAAGGAAGAGTAAGCTCATTGTCAGGTGCAAAACTAAATAGCAGCTCTGATGGTTTATACTAGTTCTGGATCTGCCACAGTACCTCGTTAGAGGGTCTTTACTGTTTAATGGGTTGAAATGTATAGGGATTATTTTCACTCATTGTCAACTTTGAAACCAGTTAAAAAGATGTGAAGTGACTTGAAGTGATTTGCTTCGTGTTTATTTGCTAGTTCTTTTAAAAAAACACGAAATATAAGTTGTGGTTCAGGACTATATCCAAGAGTAACACAGGTTTTTTATTAATCTACTCATAGCTTAAAGGATGAGATCACATCTGAGAAACTGTTTGGGGTAAAATTGTGGATTACAGCTGGGCCAAGAGAAAAGTTCAGTGCTGCTGAGGTAAGAAGTCAAAAATTGCTTACAAATTGTTTTATTTCAGAAGTTGTTTAATGCAAAATAGAGAAGAATGGAGAAGAATTTGCATTATTACTGCTTTATGTGAATTTACAAAGATTGACATTTGAATGCTTTTCCGACAGGATCGAGTTCATTGCAAGTAGACAGAATCCTTTGCCTCCCCCATCTCAGTATAACTTCCCTCAGTCTTGTGCATAACTTCTTTCACGTGTATGTTTTTTCTGGATCTTTGCTGTCTTCTAGTTTTCAGTTCTGAAGAAATTCCTGGAGGATGGTGGAGCCATCCTGGTGATGCTAAGAGAAGGTGGAGAG
Source organism: Jacana jacana (assembly GCA_013400555.1). Lineage (NCBI taxonomy): Eukaryota > Metazoa > Chordata > Aves > Charadriiformes > Jacanidae > Jacana > Jacana jacana. The sequence goes on from VZTM01025392.1 coordinate 516,826, forward strand.
ACCCGCTATGACACAAATATTAACTTCTTGTTAGAAGAATACGGGATCGTTTTCAATAATGGTAATGGGGCTCACTGGTACCTCTAATTCTTCTGTTTTCAGCAAAAGCTAAACAGGAGGTTCAGCTTTTGTAGATGTAAGCCAAGCAGATCCCTCTCATGAAGCACCTGTTGGTCTAAGAGGTGAGGTTTTTTGAATCCTACATGTATGTGGCAGTGTAAAACTGGAGCACAGCAAAGGCTTTCCATGGAGACAGTACCTTGATAACAGCTCGTCCATCTCAAACCATCCATCTCAAACAGCAAACTGTGCATTCCTGTGCTGTAGTTGTCAATTTTAATGATATTTACCAGCAAAAAATAATTCTAGTTTCATTTCTTGGTTAGAAGGGCTTTCATGTCAAGCATTATTTCCGTGTGTTTTAATGGATTGAATCACTTCATAGTCACCCTGAGTAAACAGTGGTGCTTTTCTTTAACAGACCAGTAAACTGCTCTTTGTTAGGTTTTGTTTTGCCAATGTGGAAAAAAACCCAAACCCAAAATGACTGTTTCTCAGTGTACATGAAATATTTTCAGTCTTTGGTGGCATTTCTAGACTGTGCAGGGTTGGGATTTTTTTGCATCAGCAGTGTTATATTCATCATTCTGAATAGAAAAAGAATTTGAAAAAGAACTCGATTATCCTTCTGCCTTTTCTGCTTTGCAGAAGCCATGGAGATGCACTTATCCTGGCTTACATTAGACATAGTGTGACCAGCAGGAGTAGGGAGGGGATTGTCCCCCTGTGCTCAGCACTGGTGAGGCCACACCTTGAGTCTGGTGTCCAGTTCTGGGCACCTCAGCACAAGAGAGATCTGGAGGGGCTGGAGCGAGTACAGAGGAGGGACATGGAGCTGGGGAAGGGCCTGGGGAATAAATCTTATGAAGAGCAATTGAGGGAGCTGGGAGTGTTTAGTTTGAGGAAGAGGAGGCTGAGGGGAGACCTCATCTCTATATCTATTTGAAAGGACATGGTAGAGAGGTTGGTGCTGGTCTCTTCTCACAGGGAATTAGCGATAGAATGAGAGGGAATGGCTGCAAGCTGCAGCAGGGTGGGTTTCAGCTGGACATTAGGAAAGAATTCTTCCCAGAAAGAGTGGTCAGAGCCTGGAATCAGCTGCCCAGGGAGGGGGTTGAGTCCCCATCCCTGACTGTGTTTAAGAGTCGATGAGATGTGGTTGGGGGCTCTGGTGTAGGGGAGAACATTGTAGAACAGGGCTGATGGTTGGTCTCGATGATCCCAAGGGTCTCTTCCAACCTGAAGGATTCTATGATTCTATTTTTATTTGAACTTGCAAATGTATTCCTGTTCAATCCTTATGTCCGAAAGGAAACAGTAGACAAAGCTGATTTCAACTCCCTTGGGAGCCTTGTGGTGTTAGAAGCAAGCATCCAGGGATTGCAAGAGCTAAGTTCTGGTGTCATTGCTCTCCCTAGCAGACCGATCAGCTAAGATGTAAATGTATTTCTTTTTCTTTCCTCAAGATGCTGTGGTACGGAATGTGTATTACAAATACCACCACCCAAAAGAAGCACTGATCTCTGATGGAGTTTTGAATAGGTAAATACTTCAGGTCTGGAAATCTTTGTGCAAACTCTTAGAATTCATACTGTTTTCACTAAGTTTTGCTTTTCAACATCTTGTAGGGGAATCAGTGAAGCTGCAAGGAAACAATTGCTGGAGAGAACAGATGAAGATGGAAGTGGACGTGGATCGCAGTAAGTGCTCTCTTTTGAGGAAGCTGATGCGAAAAGATTTGGAATAACTTGGATTTAGCGGGTTTGTTATCTAAGGAGAGTGTTGTGCTTATGTTGAGTTATTCCTAATATATTCCTTACATCAGGGTTTTGCTCTTCAGGGAGACTCTGTTTAGTAAGGCTAGATAACCAATGAAGGAGCAAGGGGATTGAAGGGAATTATTACGCTCCTGACCAGACCTTTCTTGTCCTTTGCCTCAGGATTTTAATTTGACTAAACCATGGAAATATGAATAACCTGTAGATACTGCAGGCATGAGCAACCCTACGTCTTTTTAACGAGTCTGAATTCGGGGTAAGGTAGCTGTTCACTACAGTTTTTAGTGTTCCATCCATCTCTGCTGCAGAGGAGTGAAAAGGCATTGAGAAGAACACAGCTTTTCCATAAATAACTAGAAAAGTTTGTGTTCTTTCTTGCAGCTAGTTTTTAGACTAATAAATGACCATGTGGTTGATTACAAGGGAAAACCTAAGTGTAGAAGCATTTTATGGAGTTTTGCTTCAGTATATATATTCTTCTGTGAGTTAACTACCCTTCTCTTGGATACAGAGTGCGCAGACAGGAATCAGGAGTGTTCTTTGTGTCTTATTTAAGGCAAATCATCAACCTGAAAAAAACAGTAGAAAGAGACTAAAATGTCCTTGCATTCCACAATTAGAGTTGGCAACTTAGGCAGTCAGGCTGAGTTTTCTGAGTATCAAGCCTACCTGATACCAGTGGGTACTTAGGGAGTTTCTGTGTTTCCTTCAGAGCGCTCACTTTCGTGTATCCCTTTGGCGCCACGCTGAATGTGATGAAACCAGCGGTGGCTGTTCTGTCAACTGGATCTGTCTGCTTCCCGCTCAACAGACCTGTCCTTGCTTTTTATCAGCACGAGGTAGGATTCTGCATGCAGCAAACCATGCATTCTCACCCCACCCCACACAAACATTGTGAACATAGTTTTCTGTGAGTACTTCCAGACCCACTGCTGTTTTTTGATGCATCCACAAAGTCCAGATGAGCTTACTGAGTCCTGCTTCTTCTATGGAAACCTTCTTTGCATAGGGTTCAGAGGAGAAGTCATGTGATGGTCAGCAAAGATCACAGAATCACAGGATATCAGGGATTGGAAGGGACCTTGAAAGCTCATCCAGTCCAATCCCCCTGCCGGAGCAGGAACACCCAGAGCAGGTCACACAGGAACGTGTCCAGGCGAGCTCTGAATGTCTCCAGAGAAGGAGACTCCACCACCGCCCTGGGCAGCCCCTGCCAGTGTTCAGTCACTCTCACTGTGAAGAAATTTTTCCTCATATTTAACTGGAATCTCCTATGTTGCAGCTTGCACCCATTGCCCCTTGTCCTACCATTGGGTGTCACTGAGAAGAGCCTGGCTCCATCTTCCTGACACTCACCCTTTACATATTTATAAACGTTAATAAGGTCACCCCTCAGTCTCCTCTTCTCCAAGCTCAAGAGACCCAGCTCCCTCAGCCTTCCCTCCTACGAGAGATGCTCCACTCCCTTCATCATCTTGGTAGCCCTGCCCTGGACTCTCTCCAGCAGTATATTTGTATATTTATTTGACTGACAGATGGATATTTTTATTTCTTATTTAAAGTTTGGGGTGTTTTTCCACTGTTTCAGTGATCACTTAGAAAGAAAGACTGTTGTTAGCTTCATAAAGGTGCCGTATTGAGTTGGCAAAGAGGAGCATCATCTTGGAACCAGCAGATTTTTAAGTTATCTTACCGGTCCAGCTCTGTTAATTTATAACAACAACAACAACAAAATCAGGAATCTAGTAGTGGTTTATGGGTACAAGAAGAATTAATATTGTTAGTGAATGTAAACACATTAACACATTTTTACTGTGTTGGTAAGTTTCTGACACTACTGTGGTTTTTTGGTATCTTAGTAGGAAGATGATTTTTTTTCTCTGAGGATGTCCAACTTCACCCTGCCCATGTTTTGGCTGAAATAAGCCCTATAAATCAAAGGCAATTCAGCAGCATGAAGTTACAAGTACACTTACTGCTCACTTTTTATCTGCAGCTGACAGGGGTACAATAAAATCCCTCCACCCACACAATATTAGCACGTAGATCCAATGGACTATGGATCACAGACTCGTGCTCGATTTTGCATCCCTCAGTTTGGACTGTTTATGTGGAGTCTCGTGCTTCACCTAATCAGTATGGAAGGGAGTGTTTTCTTTTAAGAATTAGAACAACTAAATTAAGCAGTGAGGGAAATCCATATAAGGTGCTTGCACCTCCATGGAGTGTTTTGCACGGGCTGATCTCAGAAGTGTGATATGTTTGTGCAGTGACCATTGCACGTCATACTGATAGTTCTTTGTTCGATACAATGCTGTGATGTGAATGTCAAATAGATGGCATCATTTTTGCTACCTAGCTCAAGTAAGAGGGTAGAAGCCAGAGACAGAGGCTGTCTCTCAAGCAGAGCAGAGAAACTTGGTAGAAGGAAAGGGAGGGCTCTGGGAGAGAAAAAGAGATGTGGTAAAGAGGAGCAACAGAAGGTGAAGGAATGGAAAGTAGGAGCAGAGGGTGGTATCTGTTCATGCTGTTGTGGGTAAAGCATGTAGAATCCTGGTGAAAACCTTGCAATACATGGAGTATGAAACATCAGAAATTTATTAAGCAAACTGGAGGTTTGTTTGTTGTGTGTTCAGATTGGTTACAGCAGTATCCATTATTATACTGTGCTGTGAGTTTCACAGTTGATCGGGGAGCTCTACAGGGTTTCTTGTTCTGTTCAAAACTTAGTACTTCTTACGTATGTCCTTGTGGAAGGACTGAGGAGATTCTCTAATCTCAGGGAAGTGTTCCAAAGATGATTCATGAATGCATTTTCATGCAGGTTTAACTTAGCTAAATTAAAATATTTTGCATTTTATATTACAAATTATAAGATTCCCAAACTCTCCTCTCATTACCTGAGATGTGCTCTATTGACCTGCCTGTCACCAGCCACCAGGTTGACATTCTGACCGCTGGAGAATGGGTTGCCCCAAGTTTATGCACCCAAAGTGAATGCATTCTTAATTCTTTTTCACTTGGAAAAAAAAAAGTGTTCTTTTTCTGCAAAAATACTCTACATGCAGCTCTTGGTGATGACGTTCTCTGGGGCTTTTTTGATAGCCAGCAAGTTGTTTGTCTACTCTTATGAAATGCAGATGAGTATTTTTAAAAAATTGATGAGCCTTAAGAGAATAGACACTTCCTGTGCTGCTGCCCTCTCCTCACTTTGCCAAGTTTGAAACTGCTTTTGCCACTACTTATTCCAAAATTTCCTATTTCCTTAAATCCCTTTGTAATTAGACAGTATTAACAACTGCCTGTAAAATGGTAATACTATTTTTTGGAAGGATTTTTATTATGTTGTATTCTTTATTGATAGAGACAAGGTGGAAAGATGGCAGCGCTGGGGTCTTCCCACATGTTCAGTGACCAGTATTTAGATAAAGAAGAAAATGGTAAGATCATGGTAAGTTTTTTGGTTTGCTTTTGAAAGTTTTCCTAGTGGATATCCACAGCACGTGCAAAGCAATCCAGGCTCACTAGCTTCATTTTAAAGCAAGACAGCTGTGGAATGGATTCAATGTGAAGATTCTGACCCAATACTGACATTCTAAGGAATTTGTTAGAGCACAAGTAGGAGGAGGAAGTTCAGTTTTTAAAGACATAGTTTATTACTTATGTTATAGGACTCTGAAAAGCTTTTCCACCTTCCATTCACTATTGTTAAATTATTGAAATATTCAGCAGAGGTTTTTGTGCTTACTACTTCTTCATAGCTTCGTCAGAGCTTGATTATGGCTGCATGATTAATAATAAAGGTTTGCTTATAGTTCTTGGTACCTGGAGATGGAAATGTGCTTTCCAAAGCGGGGTGTGTAACGTTATGTGTAGGAAAGGGGGTTTCATGCTCAGGTGTTCCTGCAGTTATGTGCCTCGAACAGTGTGCTCATTGTCATCAATCATTGCTTCCAGATAAAAGTACAAATAAAGCTTTAATTTTCTCCACAGATATTCTTTGATTTATTACCTTTTTTTTTTTTCCATTCCTTGTCGCTGTGTGTTATTTAATAGATTCAGTATGAATGTTTAAGCATTATAATAGGTTACTTGGACCCTCCAGAAATTAAGTTTTGTCCTTCTCCAGGATGTGCTTTTCCAGTGGCTCACAACTTCAGATATCCATTTAAACCAGATGGATATGGAGGACCCTGAGGTAAGAGAGATTCATCACAAGGAAGCAAATAATAGCATGATCCAGCAGCAAATCAATACAAGTTTTGGCAAACCATGTATTTAGCCCAAAGTGATTAACAGCTAGATGGGCTGCTGCTCTTGTGGCAGACCCTTTATTCGGGGTTTGAGGTGGGGTAGACAGATGGATTAGGCATAAAAAAAGGTATCTCTGTCAGCCTTAGATTGCTGTTCATTAGCAGACTTCATTTGTGAAAGTCTCTTCCCAATTTGCCCATGCTTATGAGATCATTTGCTGCTCCAGCTTAATAAGTTTGCAATTTGCTGTGAATCTTCAGACAGGAGGAACGTGAGTAAAGTGAAGTGAAGGTAGATGTTCTGTATATGAGTAGGGATCAGCCTGTCTATCAGTTTTAGTTGTTTAACTGGTGCACGTGAAGGCTATTTTTATTTGGAAATACCATCTGTGTTAAAATTGTATAGTCTGCATAAAGCAAACAGTCTTGGCACGGGTGACTTGTGAGCTGTCTCTTAATTTTAAAGAAGTGACAAAAATCCAGATACAACATCCCATGTGGTGAGTGGCTTACCTGTAGGCTAAGAGTACTGTTTAGTTTGAGGAAGAAGAGGCTGAGGGGAGACCTCATCACCCTCTACAACTACTTGAAAGGACATGGTAGAGAAGTTGGTGCTGGTTCTCACAGGGAATTATGGCTTCAAGCTGCAGCAGGGTAGGGTTAGGCTGGACATTAGGAAAGAATTCTTCCCAGCAAGAGTGGTCAGAGCCTGGAATGGGCTGCCCAGGGAGGGGGGTGAGTCCCCATCCCGGACCGTGTTTCAGAGTTGTTAAGACGTGGTGTTTAGGGATCTGGTGCAGGGGAGAACTTTATGAGTGGGGCTGATGGTTGGACTCGATGATCCCAAGGGTCTTTTCCAACCTGAAGGATTCTGTGATTCTGTGAATGGAGTTTGCACAGTCTGCTCATGTAGTAAGCTGCACTGCAAGTGGTCGGAGCTGGTCAAGAGGGAAATAATTAGTTCTAGATGAGATTTTAGGTGAGATCCAAACTAGAAGGAGACTATGCTGATGGGTTGGTCTTTTTAAATCAGGTGTGTGTATCTGTATGTTCAGATTTCAGACTACACTGTGCTCCCAGACACAGCTGCACTGTCCGAGCAACTGCGAGTCTGTCTACAAGAAGGAGATGAGAATCCAAGAGACTTCACAAAGCTGTTTGATACAGCCCTGTATCAGCTGGATACAACTGCCCTCCCTTTTGTTATCAAGTCAGCAGCTGTGATTTATTGATTCATTTTTCCATTGTGTATTCTGCATTTTCTGTTTGTGCTTAACTGTGTCTGCTCAAGAGCGGCAGAGGCTGAGCTGCAGGCAGCATTCTGAATATGGATACACCAGAAGATTCATTTCTACAGTGTGACAGTGATGTTTTCTCTTGCTTCTTGTCTTTGCTGTCGTTTCTGTTGCTGATTCAGTGAACTGATACTTTTAGTAGAACAGTTTTACGTTGGATACTTTTGAAGTGGTAACCGAGCACTGGTTGGTTTTCTGCTTTTGAATTACTTGGCATTTACTGAAGCTGCATTTCATTCATCTTTGAGTTTCCCAATAATTGTGTCCTGAGATTTATCTGCTGCTCAGTTTCACCAGTTTTGTATCGCTGGCAGCTTTGTCCCTCATAACTCACCCGGTGCCCAGATCGCTTGTGAACACAGTGAATAGTAGCAGGCTTACCATGGGTTCCGTGAAAATCCACCCTGGTGTGGACTCTCTTTTTCCTCTGTTGATACTGTATTTTTGCAAGATGTGAATTCATAGGGGGATCTCCCTTCTCATCCCACAACAAATAGCTTTTTAAAAATAGCTTTTGGTTATGGACTTCCTGAAAAACTTCCTTGAAATTCCGAGTCCATTCTTTTTGAACTAGGTCACTTTTTCCTCATGCTCGTTCATCCCTTTTAAAAGTTGCTTGAAGGACTGAGGTGTGACTTCCTTCTCTTTTATGATCCTGTATATCCACCTATCATCTTCTCTCTCATAATTTAAATTAATTTGCTTTCTGTAGAAATCAGGTATTACTGATGTGTAGTTCTCTGGCATCCCAATTTTTTAATGCTGTGACTGTGTGTGTTAACTCTGGTCTCTTCATAAAAGATTGTCTCTAGAGCCGTTATGGCATGCAAGTGGAAATGGATGTTGTATCACTACTTCTTTCATTACTTTGTCTTTTTTCTGTGCTGCAGAGCTTATGAACAGCTGAATGTGAAGCATGAACCCCTCCAACTCATTCAGCCGCAGTTTGAGACTCCACTACCTGCCCTCCATCCAGCTGTGAGTACACCTCCTCGATCATACAGCTCAGGGAGAGTCCTCCTTTTTCAGGTCAAACCTCTGTGTGTCATTTCATAGAGTCATAGAATGGTTAGAGTTGGAGGGGACCTTAAAGATCATCCAGTCCCAACCCCCCTGTCCTGGGCAGGGACACCTCCCACCAGAGCAGGTTGCTCAAAACTCCCTCCAGCCTGGCCTTGAACCCCTCCAGGGATGGGGCAGCCACAGCTTCTCTGGGCAACTTGTTCCGGTGCCTCACCACCCTCACAGCAAAGAATTTCTTTCTGGTAGTGAATCTAAATTTCCCCTCTTCAGTTTAAAGCCATTACCCCTTGTACTGTCACTGCACTCCCTGGCAAAGAGTCCCTCTCCAGCTCTCCTGTAGCTCCCTTCAGGTACTAGAAGGCTGCTTTAAGGCCTTCTCTTCTCCAGGCAGAACAATCCCAGCTCTCAAGAACTATTTCCATAGTTCTTTGAAAAAAATAATTGATAAACACTTGTAATAATTAATCACTTGGGAGTTGGATGCGTTGCAGGGACTTTTCTTGTAGGAAAGAGCACTTATTTATGCTTTTATCAACAAAGCTTGAAAATGTAGCATCTGGTGCCGTAGCAGAACGCCTCGTGTCTGTCAGCCTGCGGTTGAGTAGCTGCTCCCAGTCTTGTGAGGCACTGGTTCCGCCTTCACTGTGACAACAAAACGTGGTATTTCAGAAAGCAGCAGTACTGTAAGCAATGTTCTGACTGCTGCCAGGGCAGGAGCCCATCTGTCCTGCTCTTCTTCCATCTCCCATCTCCTTTGGGCAAGTAGAAAGTGGAGCGTTGGTCTTTTACGGCAAGGGCTGGCCAAGCTTTCCCCAGCAGGGATTTGGGCTGGCAACGACAAGGCAAGCTATGGGGGTGTTAAACTTATTTCAAAAAGCCAGGAGTCTTTGAGTTTTGCTGTCGTGGCTCCAACCTTCTTTACCTTGGCCACTGAGGAAATGTCACTGGGACCATTATAGCTGATAAATGGTGACTGCATGAGGAAGAAAATACCCTTATCAGAATCAATGTGAAGGCACTTCCAAGGTGAACTGTTAGGATGAGCTTAGTACCTCAGCTATTCACCCCATGGGTTTCATGGGGCGAAACTAAAACCAGACTGCAAATGCAGTATGTCTGCTTGTGCTGCTAAGTGATAGTTCTGGCATACTTGTGACGAACCTCTTTTGGCAACTTCAGCTATTTTTGCAAAATATAAATGGAGTTTTTAAAGAGGTGTATCTCTGTCCTGTGGCCTTTGGAGTTGCTTTTGATTTCATAAAAGGTTTCTCCAAGTCCAATCTAAGTCCTAAACTGTCATCTTGGAGCTTTGTAAAGTATAAGAAAAATATTTGGCAATAAACCATGCTAATTCTTCTTTTGAAGGTTTTCCCACCTGCTTTCAGAGAGTTGCCTCCGCCCCCTCTGGAGCTTTTTGACTTGGATGAAACTTTTTCCTCGGAGAAAGCTCGTCTTGCAGAGATTACAAACAAGTGTAAGCAGAGCAGACTGATTGTTTACACATTTATATATAAAAGTCCAAGTTTTTTTGAGGAAAATTGTTCTATTTTTTTAAAACACAAGCATTTATGAAAATGCACTTCTCTATCCTGGGCCAAGAAACTGGAAAGCCTTGGAAACTGATAACATGACTTTATGTACAGTGATATTTTGTGTTGTTTGTTATGTGACATTTTATTGTGTCTCTGCCTGCTGTTTCCTATGTCATGCCTAAATTGGTTTGCACAGTCTCCCTGATTTATTTAACGTTTTTTAATGCTTTGCAGTTAAAATGTTAAGATTATTCTAAACACACCTTAAGTCTAAACAAGATGAGACAGTACTGGAGGCAGGAATACATCATGGCTGAACACAGTTATAGGACTTCCCATAATGCCAACAGCAAATGGAGATTCCTAGTCAGTTTTTGCCCAGCTAATATGGATATGTGGAATATTGAACTGCCTTGTTCCCTGGGATGCTTGTTTAGGTACTGATGATGACCTGGAGTTCTACGTACGAAAATGTGGCGATATCCTAGGAGTAACAAGTAAACTCCCAAAGGAGAAGCAAGATGCCAAACATATCCTGGAGCACATCTTCTTCCAAGTGGTTGAGTTTAAGAAACTGAATCAGGTATTTTTAATGACAGGATTACAAGTGAATAGTTGGTAGTAGGTAGTATCAGCACTATGGTTGTAGCAGCTACAGTTGTCACAGGCTACAGGGATGTGTTAAAACATTTGTTGTATAATAAATTAGACCAGTGAAGCATGGTCCAGAATACTTCTGACTGTTAATCTCTATAGAATGTGTAGGCCTCAATTTATTAAGTCTCTCATTTATTTCAATTGGGGGATTAATACAAGCAAGTTCAGCTACGCAGGGTTTGCTAATGGTGCACTGTGTAACAGCAGGGTGCCCTCCTGAACGTTCACGGTGCTTCCTAGCGCTAAATGCAGGTGTGAGGCCAGCTTTGTTCCTCACAAGCCTGATTGTATTGAAATAATTCTTTATAGTAAATTCAATGTTTCAAAGTCTGCTGGGAAGATATGGGCAGATCAGCTATTTCTGCTAACAACTATTCCCTGTTTCTCAAGTAATTCAGTTAAGACAAAAAACTGCCACTTTTACCCTATTATTAAAATTCTTTTTTTTATTTTCCTCTCCTTTCCCCTTGCCTAAGGAACATGATACTGACACAAGTGAAGCTGGATTCCAGAATGGTAACTGAGACCTGTTTCCCCAATTTGAAACAAACCTTTGAGTAAAACCATACTTTTCCCTATTACTTTTTTTCAACCTCTGTGTTCGGTGCAATGATTGGGACCGTCTCAGTAGTTCCCTGAACGCTGGGATCACTTCTGTGTGGTACTTTGGATAACTAATGCCTTTTGTGGAAGTGCTTGTATTTTTGCAAGCACTTTCCAAGTTATTGCCTATTTTTCTACTTCTTTATTGAAATTGTAATTTTGTAGTGTATATAAAAAAAAAATCTTATGCTAAGAAAATGTGGTTTTGGTCCTTCTTTCTGGCTCCAGTTATTTATTTTCTTGTAGTAAGGTTTACTGTGGGTTCTCCTGGTGTACGTGGAGTCCTTAATTGCACAGTGGAAAGATTGTTATTTTGGTTTGTGAACTGTGGAAGAGAAAATACAGCCATAAATACAGGAGCTGCTGAAGTCACTTTAGACTGTTACCCCAAGGCAGGCTCCTTCTGTCTCTCTGCCAAAGTGAACCAAGGGGAGGTGGGTTTGTTAGTGGAGAAGGAAAACATCTTTTCCAAGGGAGGCAAGGAGTTGAAATGAAGCAAGAATGACATTATTGCAGATCTCTGCCCCATAGAAGACTGGAAATACATAATTTTGAAAAGAAGGGACAGCATTTGGATGAAAATTACTGTTACAGTTTAATGGATCGTTATTAAGAAAATGTGATAGGGCACAGAAACTCAGGAGTAGTTTTACTTAGAGCTGTGTGAGATCTAGCCTATTCCCAAAGCTAGCGAGGCAGGTGAGGCACAAAATAATGAAAATTCAGGTGAAATTCAATGACTGTGAAATGTTGAAGCTCAATGCCCAGTAAAGAGAGAGCCAAGGGTCAGTGGTGAGATGAAAACCTTGGTCAGCATCACTAATTCTCTGTGCCTGTGTTGCAAGGACTTTTTCTTTTACTGTCAACACTGAGATTGCATGTTGACATCCAAAAAATTCTCTAAGCTGACACCCAAACTGTGAAGCTTAATTTCTTCCCCAACTCAAGCTTTCTATTATAACCTTTGTACCACCTCTGCTTTTGTCTTGCTCTGCTCTGACTCTTTAACGTCCAAGCCGCTTCTTCCAAAAGATCTGTTCACCCTTTACCCCACAGTAAGTAATTTCATTTTACATTGCTTCATGCTGTGGATGCCAGTTTGGTGCAGGCTTCTCTAAAGGAGGTGCCCAAAGCACCTGCAGAGTTCCTGTCTGAGAACACAATGGTAGCAGAAGTGGTTTTATCTCTTCTGCTGCTGTGGACATTCCTTTTCCACAGAAGCGTGTTTGCAATTTTCCATTTCTTCCTCTTTCATTTATTTTTCTTTTAGGGCGTGGCTGTGTTTGTCGCAGGGAGTACTTTGCACATTCCAGCTACAGATTTACACAATAACATCTCCCCCCTGTAGTGTGATACCAGTGTCAGTCAACTGGCACAGACTGTAGTCAAACCAAACAAGTGTGTGACCCTGTCCCTAATTCTAGATCTGGTTTGTGCCCTTCTGCAGTGTTTATACTTCGAACTGTGAATACCTTCTCTTTCTGGGCCCTTTTTTGGAGTTGTTTGTCACCTGTTCCCGATGCTGTAACATGGTTTAGAAAAAAAGTCATCTGAGCAGCCAGAGAACACAAGCAGGGCCCTGTTTGCTGTTTATCTGTGCTGCCACCCAGCAGCTGAAGGAAAACAACAAAAAAAAAGATTTATTTTTTTTTTGCTGAATGGATGTTTTCTTGTCCAGAAGCTCTAGTGCAAAATGTATGTGGAAGCAATAGTTTGCATCCCACTTTTAAAGCTGTCCCTTTGGCCCTCTGGAAGTGTTTAAACTGTTAATTTGTAAATGGGGGGGCTTAGTTTGGTCATGGGAATGTAGTACATATAAATTTACGGCTGATTGAAAGAATTTGGAAGGAGTAGGAGTGGGTGAGGGCTTCCAAAAAGCAAGGCTAAGCCACTGGAAGGTTAGGCACGCAGCTGGCTGCAGCCCTTACCTATTAATGAAGTTACTGCTGTAATTCACAACTGTTGCTGCTTTCCCTGGTTTTGTCCCTGACTTCTCTGGCAATGTGACTCTTCATCCTGTAATCCATCCCTAAAAAAAGAGAGAGGGAGTGTATATTGGTTCTTCAGCAAACTTTAAATGCCCTGGAAAGCTGGTTTTAAGAAGTAATTCTCCATGTCTTTGTGTCTGGTGCAAGCAGCAACTGGAGAGGGTAAAAAGGAAGGGGAGCAAGTGGCTGTGGAAGGTGGGAACTTCTACCAGGAGATCAAGAAAATGGGAAAGGGGAGTGGCTGTGTTCCTTTCCCAGAATCCTAGAATTGTTATGGTTAGAAGAGACCTTTAAGATCATCAAGCCTAACCATTAACCTATTACTGCCAAGTTACCACTAAACCATGACCCTCAGCTCCACATCGGCCCATCTTGTTAATACCTCCAGGGATGGTGACTCCACCACTGCCCTGGGCAGCCTCTTTCAATGCTTGACAACCCTTTCAGTGAAGAAATTTTTCTCAATATCCATCCTAAACCTCTCTTGGCACAACTTGAGGCTGTTTTCTCTTATCCTGTTGCCTGTTCCTTGGGAGACTGCTTCCCACCCCCCTGCCTACCTCCTTTCAGGGAGTTGTAGAGAATGAGGTCTCCCCTCAGCCCCTGCTTCTCCAGGCTGAACACCCCCAGCTCCCTCAGCCCCTCCTCGCAGGACTTGTGCTCCAGACCCCCTCACCAGCTCTGGTGCCCTTCTCTGGACACTCTACAACACCTCAATGTCTTTGTGTCATGAGGAGCTTAAAACTAGACAAGATATTTGGTGGGGCCTCACCAGTGCTGAGTACTGGGGGACCATCACCACCCCAGTCCTGCTAGCCATACTGTTCGTGACACAGGCCAGGATTCTGTCAGCCTCCTTGGCCACAGCCCCCTCAGCTCTGCCCGGCGGGNCCGGGCCCCCTCCCCCGGGGCTCCATGGCGGCCGCGGGGCTCCCTTCACGGGTGGGGAAACGCAGGAGGCAGCTGCTCTACCAGCAGCCCGGCCTGTTTACCTCAGCCCGGCTGGGACCGGGCCTTGTGGCCGGTGTCGGACAGAGCTACGCCGCAGGCCGGGCNGGAGTTGTAGAGAATGAGGTCTCCCCTCAGCCCCTGCTTCTCCAGGCTGAACACCCCCAGCTCCCTCAGCCCCTCCTCGCAGGACTTGTGCTCCAGACCCCCTCACCAGCTCTGGTGCCCTTCTCTGGACACTCTACAACACCTCAATGTCTTTGTGTCATGAGGAGCTTAAAACTAGACAAGATATTTGGTGGGGCCTCACCAGTGCTGAGTACTGGGGGACCATCACCACCCCAGTCCTGCTAGCCATACTGTTCGTGACACAGGCCAGGATTCTGTCAGCCTCCTTGGCCACAGCCCCCTCAGCTCTGCCCGGCGGGGCCGATCTCTAGCTGGAACGAGGTTTAAAATCCTACATAACAGTATAAAATGGCACACACACACCGCCCCCGGGCTCGCTCCCAGGCTGCCCTTCTCCCAGCCTGCCAGGAGAGGGAGCCCCAGCTCAGCCCCGCCGCCGCCTCTCGGCAGCGTCGGGCCCGGCCAGCCC
>VZTM01025392.1:533692-593233 GCA_013400555.1 Jacana jacana
AGAGCTCCGCCGCAGGCCGGGCGGGCAGACAGAGAGCAGAGACCACAGACAGGGTGAAGTTTATATCTTTATTGCATTAATACAAAAGAGCGATCGGGGGAGAACGAAGGGGGACAGCAGGGCTGCAGCTTAACCGGTGCTGGCTTTCGGGGCTGCCATCAACAGCGAAAGCTCCGCCCAGCAGATCCGCTTCAGCCACCCCAGGCTGGAAGATTGAACCTTCCGCCATGCGGTGCCATCAAGCCGGCAAGCTCAGGGCAGGGCGAGGGGGCCTTATCCTCGGTGCTGCAGCAGGCATGGTGGCACCACTGCATCTCCTCGGCACAGAGGGGCCCCGGCTGGCACCCCGCCGGCACAAAGCCGGGGCAGCAGCCTCACAGGGCCTGCTGGAGGAACGGGGGGACAGGCTCAGAGTCGCTCAGCTGGGACTCGGAGGTGGCAGACCTGTGGATTAGCACAGGGTGCCTCTTGAAGGCCCCAGGCCAAGCCAGAGGAATTACTACAGAGGTCTCCAGGGATGGTGTGTCCGGTTTGCAGCATCCCAGTAACCTTAACTCCTCAGAGCTTGCTTCAAGGGGCAGGCTGGTATCCAAGGGGGCTTTTATTGCCGAGATCTCCCATCTGGGTATTGGTGTCTTCCCAAGGGTTGAGAGGTCACCAATGAGCTCAATGCTCTTGGAGAGCTGGCTCTCCAGCTGGTTGGGGCGCTTTTCTTTCTTGCACGGAGTGGAGGTGTTCCGTGATGCCATGTCCATCAGGCAGCTGGGGTGCTCACAAGGCAAACCACACAGGTCAGAGGCAGCCTGGCTGTGGTGGGTCTTGCAGAAGCAGACAAGACTGTGGTCAGAGGTGCTCTGGGTCAGACTGTGCAGGTCAGTCTTCACACAACTGCTCAGAGACTCAAATTGCTTGACAACACACAGGGAACTGCCTTTTGTTGCATTGTCCAAACCCATGAGAAACTCCCAGGTGTCTGTTTTGGTGGCACTGCTCTTGTCCATGTAATAACTGCAGACAGGAGAAGAATGGGTATGGCTGCAGGACCCAGCCACAAATCCATTTTCCAGGACTTCCTTTATGGTTGGGATGCTGGTACTATGCCTCTTGGTGGACAGCATGGTGTAGAATCCCACTGTCAGACTTTCAGAGAATAAGGATGTCCCTGTTAGAATAAACATGTTGTTGTTCATTACTGTTCACTAATGAGTTGCAAACTTAGAGTAGCTGGACTGATTTGCTGCAAAATCCTGTCTCAGTCTTGCTCAGGAGAGCGAGGAGCTGAGTGGAATCCAGGACAGGGTGGTGGGCATCCAGCCTGTTGTCTTCTAGAGCAACACAATTGTATCAAGGTCTGTTTATTGCTTGGAGATTATCATGGAGCATCTCTAGAGTAGCACTTACTCAATCTCAGCCTACGTACCACTGCTTAGTGGAGAGCATCAGTAAACATCTCTATCTGCTCAAGGCACTAAGATGAAGCTACAAGACAACTTTATCCACGTTCCTTGAGTCGGAGGACCATTAGCCCCCAGTTAGAGTTGAGTCCTTCTAAGATGGGGGCAGTAGAACTGGTCTCCGGTTAGGATGGGTGAGGTTGAGGAGAAGCTCTCATCTAAGCTTTAGCCCCACACCTGCAGATCTTTGGGGTCTCATACAGGGCACCAAGAGAGGTCTTTAGGGATGGACCCTCCTGGCTGCTCTCATGCCACATACCCCCCTCCCTGCCTTCTGCTCCAGGGAAGCACAATACCTTTGTATTCCTCTTTCATCTGGGATAGAAGTCCTCACAACAGCCTCAGCCAGTAGCTGCTTTCCCAGAGAGAACAGGCTGGGTCAGGGAAAGGGAAGCAGCTACTGTAGTGTGAAACTGTTTCTTACACCGAATGCATTAAAAGCAGAGATAAAAAGCTCCTGAAGTTACTCTGGAGGGAGGCTGGGTGGTCTCCCAGGAAGACTGGGAGAGAGAAGGAAAGCTTTCTTTAAGAGATTAAAATACTTTTTTTTCCCTTAAGAATAACTTAAAAAAAAATAGCATGTGAAATAAATAGGTAAATAATGATAATAAATAAAAGGTGCATGGTAAGATGATGGACCAAAAGACACTACGTACCTTCAGCTTCTACAGAGACCCTCTTCTAGATCTTGAGCCTTTTTTTTTTGGCAGGTGCTACTTGGAGTGGTTTTATAGTTCTGGTAATTAATTAACAGGCTAATTTCCTAATTAAGCTGGCCTGGGAGAAGGAGGGGATTTTAGTCGTTCGTTCTGAAGCATGGGGGCAGTGGCTGTGGGTAACTGCTGGGGGAGACTGGGATCCTGCCGGGCTGTGTTTGCAGCCGGGCAGCCTGGGGGGGGCAGGAGCTGTGGTCCTCTGCTGCTGGGGGAGGACACACGGAGCCTTCCTTCTCAGACACAGCGCTTGGGGAGGTTCCCCAACAAGGTGGCATCTCTCCTAAGGTTTGTTTTGGCAGGACCTGCTGTCACCGGGGCGGCTGCGTCTGTCGCGCTGCTCCCTCCCGCTCTCCCCGCGCGGAGACGGGACACGGCCTCCACCCGGGGCTGTGGGGCGGACGAAGGGGTTTACAATATACGATTCCTTATGAGGAAACAGTATATTTAGCCACTTCCGTAGCGGGGAGCGGAGGGGACCCAACAAACCGAAACCCAGCACACAAAAAAATCGTGTCACTTTTATTAAGAAATTCCGGAGGTAAAAAGCCGGGCGTTTGGTGCCATAACGTTCTCTCTCCCCGGTAACGCCAGGCCTGAGCTTTCCCGTGGGGACTCCCCGGTTTCTCCCCGTACGTTGGGACGGGATGTGCTCCAAGAGCAACGCGGGGAAGGCGTTTGATGTTGTTAGTTTGCTCTTTTCCTGCCCGTTTCGATGGGCGGCGGCTGCGGCGGGTCCCGTAGCCGGTTGACCGTGGCGTGAGGTGACCCCAGCAGCGCGGTGGCGGAAGCGAACCCCTTCCCAGAGCTCGGCAAAGCCGTGAACTGAGGGGATTCTCCGTGCACCCCCAAGCCCGCCCGCAGTCGCCAGCCCGGGGAAGGAGGGGGGGGGCTGGAGGTGACCGGACCTTACCGCCCAGGATTGCCTGCTGCGGTCGATTTTGCGGGGCTCAGCTTGGTTAAGGTGTTCCCCCCCCAAACCCCGGACGCCAGAGGGGGTGTGGTCTCACCAGGGGCGGGGNGCATGCGCGGCCCGGCCCCGGGCGGGCGGGGGAGCGCCGTTGGCGCGAGATAGGAAAGTGCCGCCGCCGCCGTCGTCTGGTCCCGCCATGGCGCGCCGCAGCCGCGGGTGAGTGAGGGCCCTGCTGTGGCTACCGGAGCTCTGTCTGCTTGCCTCGCTGGGGAAAAGGGGTGAGGGGGGTGCGGGTGTAGCCCCAGGGATCTTCTCGAGGTGCATTTCCGCCGCGCGGGCCCCCCCCATCCCCCACCGCTGCCCCGGACAGTCCGTTCCCGCTCTCCGGCTGGGCGGCGGGTAGAGCTGCGGCCCGCATCCCCGGACTCCGTGTTCCGTGGGCCCACGGTCTAAAGGCTCCTCTTAGCCGCACCCGGGAGCTGGGCAGCGGGCCTGGTGTTGGCCCACTCGGGAGTCGGGGGGGGTGCCGGGAACCGGGCAGTAGGGGGGCGGATCGGAGGGTTTAGTGCCGCTCTCCCAGCACTTGCTGGCTGGCTTCTGCCTGCTTCTCCCATCCCTTTTCTCCCCTCTAGCAGTGGGGGAGATTGGCGAGCTGTAAAGAGTGGAAATTGTGCCAGTCCCCAGACACAGAATCTGCCTGGAGGGACAGAAAGGAGCAGAAATGGAGACAAACTCCATTTGTCCCCAACTCTCTGGAGCATTAAAATCGATAGAGTGTACCAGGACCCAAAGCTGAGGGACTCCTTTAAACCTGAGGTGTCTAAGTGAATGTCTGTGAGGTGTCAGGGTACTGGAAGAGAGTAGGTCTGGAGTGCTGCTCTGCAGGTTGCTCTCTGGAGCTCTGCTCTACATGGTGGAAGTTGTTCCCTCTGCTGTGTTTTTGTGAGAAGGAAAGTCTTCATCTTTTTTCATCTCTAGTGAGGACCAGGATGAGCCACATTACCAGGATACTGACTCGGATGTACCGGAGCAGCGGGATGGGAGGTGTAAAGTCAAGTGGACACAAGAAGAGGTGAGTGAGGGCCTGGCACTTGCTGGAAGCATGTGCTTTGGGATGGGCCTCTGACATGGCACCCCTGGCTTGGGTGCCTCCAACCCAACCGTCTCCCACTGGCCACAACACTACCTCCTGCTGTCTTGCTACTCGGGAAGACCATGTGTCTGTTTTGCTGATGTGAACTGAGGTTTTAATGAGGCTGGGAGGTTCAGGGGACTTTGAAGTGTAGACCTGAAGAACAAGAGCTCCAGTCACTTTAGTTTAAGCATGTGAGCCCTGAGTGAGGTGTTTGCATCCTGCAGTGCTCTTGTGAGCAAAGAGGCTTTCCAGAGGATGGCTGAGGCTTCCATCAAGCTGAATTGTGCAGTGGAAATGTTCTCCCTTTTCTGAAGCAAAAGCAGGGAGAGTTGGGACTGCTGGGATCATGGCTTAGTCACCCTGGCTGAGAGCCTGAAATTCATTGGGATATTCATAGAATTGTTATAGCTGGAAAGGACATTTAAGACTATAAAGTCCAACAGTTAACCCAGCACTGCCAAGTCCACCACTAAACCATGTCCTCAGCACCATGTCTACCTGCCTTTTAAATATCTCCAAGGATGATGATTCCACCACTTCCCTGGGCAGCTTGATAACCCTTTTAGTGAAGTTTTTTTTAATATCCAGTCTGAACCTCCCCTGGTGCAACTTGAGGCTGTGTGATCTTGTCCTGTCGCTTCTTACTTGAGCGAAGAGACCAACCCCCACCTTGCTACAACCTCTTTCTCTTCTCTCCTCCCACTTCCTCCATCATCTTTGTCCTGTTTGAAAACTAGAAGATGTCCTGCCTTCCCTGGGGTCTGAACACCAAGTGGGGTGTTTTTTGTGCAGAGATCAAAGCCTTGAGCATGTGTTGTGCAGGGAATTATTTCATGCTTCTGTTTGCCTAGCCAGAGCACACGGGCAAGGACATCTCTAGCAGGCTTTTTGTGAGCTGTAAGAGTTGGCAAACCTAGGCTCTAGCAGGGTTTATGAAATGCTGTAGAGCCCAGTAGAACTGAAAGATGGTAGACCACTGGGCTCGTTGTGATACACTTAAACCAGTCAGCTTTCTTGGCCAGGCAAAAGCAGTGGCTGAGCTGGGAGATGGACTGTCTGGTTGAGTGTGTACTGAGGCTGGATCAGCAGGTAACCTTGGCCACAGGGTTTGTCCCAGACTGTACTGGGACAGAACTGAGCTGTTCTTTTGTGCTCACTGTATGAGTGTGCTCTAGTACAGGGCCCAGAACCGAACGGTCTCATCCAGTTGGGTTCCATGCACTGGAATGATGGTGTGAGTTACCTGCCTCCCCTGAATGCAAAATCAAGAAAAGAATAATAAAAAAAAGAAGACAGTTCAAAATATCCAACTTGTTCTCTTGATGCCATCGGCCCAGGGGTGCCTGTGGGGTGTGGTGCCTCAGTGTATGTGAAAGTGGATGTGTTTGTTCTTTGCAGGATGAGCAGCTGAAGATGTTAGTACGACATTATGGGCAGAATGACTGGAAGTTCCTGGCCAGTCACTTTCCTGTAAGTAACCCCTTGCCCAGCTGGGAATTGTAGTGTTTGCCTGTTGCTTCTCCTGCTCAGTGCACTGGTTCTCTGTGTCTGTAGCACCTTGTGTGGTGGGACTCTCTTCCTTGACTGCAGCTCCAGGCTGTGAAATGGTGCTCCTTCAGGGCAGGGAGACGTTCTTCTTGCACAGAGGACTTTCAAGGGTGAATCTGTTGAAGATGGGATGAGGAATTGAGGTTTCTGTCCCTTTTTTCTGTGCCCAGTGCCCTGGTCTGTGTTGTCCATATGCTTCTGCAGGTTTTCTATGGGACAGCATGTGTGTGTGTGTGTGGGTGTCTGCTGTTGCTGTGGGGCCTTTTGGACCCTCTGGTCTAACATGTGGCTACTCTTGTTCCTTTCCTAGAACCGCAGCGATCAGCAGTGTCAGTACCGGTGGCTGAGGGTGTTGAATCCAGACTTGGTTAAGGGTCCTTGGACCAAAGAGGAGGACCAAAAGGTAAGTCAGGGCTGGAAGGATCTGAGTGTTGGACTGTGGCTGCAGAGAGGGTGGAGGTGCCAGACCCTTGGGTCTTTTCTTGTAAATGCAGGTGATCCTTTCCAGTGGTGGATGCCATTGAGAGCAGCACTCTGCCCAGCTCTGAGCAGAGTAATACAGCCGTGGTCATGACAAGCAGAAGCATGTCTAGGCCTATTTAGCTAAAACACCGTCTCCCTTTCACACAGTACTGCTACAATAGGCTGCCAAGGGAGAGAGAGAAAAGGGAATTACTTCATCTGTCTGCTGGCAGATCTCCACCTGACTTGGCCATGTTGACTTATGAGAAGTATAAAACTGGCCTGTCCTGTGCTACAGTAGTGTCCTGTGCTTGAAGTGGATTTCTGAAGTTGGCTCGGTGAACCTCTGTGAACCTGTTTCTCTGCTGATTCCAGAGTGAGCTGAGAAGGATCAGCTCAGACTCACCTTGATGTACTTGGAATGGATTCCAACTTTTTTACTGAAGTCCTTTGCTGCAAAATTTTCTAGTTTGTCAGGTTCTCTCTAACACTTCTGCTCCCCCATTTCTTTTCCTTTTGGTCCCATTACAGGCTGTCACGATCCTTTTTTGCCTCCTGTTTATGTGTTATGTCAAGTATGTCCTAAGGAGGCTTATCATGATGTCCTTCCAGCTTCCTATGACAGAGGGAATAGCTGCCTGCTTTCCCCTTCCCTTTCCAGTCATGATGTCCACTGTCATCCTGGTCAGGCTGGGTTCCAGCTCTCTCCTCCTGATGCCACATACAGCTTTGCCCTACAAGCACGCCAGCTCCTTGGCCTGCATCTGGTGTCTTTGTTTCAAATTTCTGTCCTTGATAGTCAGGAGTCTGCAGTAGGTATATTTGTTACAGGCCAAGAGCACTGTGAGCATAACCTGGCTACCCACACCTTTCATCTGAGCACAGCTGGCCAGGGTAGAAATGCTTTTTGAGAACCCTTCAGCCTCCTCTCTAAGGTTTTGTGGGGCTGAACATGGCAGGCAATCATGTTTTGCCATGGATGCATTGCAGGGGCTTGAACAGATTGCCTGCCCAGAAGCATTTGTGTTGAGCCTGATGCAGAAGTGATGGTGCCCTGGGTGAAGGGGAGGTGGCAAAGTGAATGGCTCTTAAGACAATATTGTTAGGTTTTGCTTTGAAATTTTCACTGTGTGTCCTGGTGCCAGAGGGGCACGGAGCTGCAGGCCCTGGCATGCCCTCTGTTGAAGGGAGGCTGTGCCCTTCCTTCCCAGCAGGCAAACTAGTGCTTATGGGGACTTGTCATGGGGCCAGGTCCTTGGTAGGAGGAGGGGCAGAGGGGCCTTGCACCACATGGGACTTGGCCCTCACTCAGAAACAGCCATGTGTGCCTACTTCTGGCCCCCTCTGCTCCTGGTGCACCTGCCAGTCTCCACCCCATCTTCTCTGAGGGGTCCTCTGCGTTCACAGGTGCCACGTGGCAAAGTGTCTGCATGGAAACAGCCTCTCTCAGAAATTAGTCTGAGAAATGGTTGCTCTTGCAAATGTTGATACACGTGTTTGTCAGTGCTGGATCCCTCCAACTTTTTTTCCTAAGGGGCTTTTCTCCATTTGCCCTTATGCAGTCCCAAGAGTGGCGAAGAGCAAAGCCTGAAGATGATTATACTGACCTTCCCCTCCTTTATTCCAGTTCCTTATTTCCCTCCCACTTTTTTCAAAGGTAATTGAACTGGTTAAAAAATATGGCACCAAACAGTGGACCCTGATAGCCAAGCACCTGAAAGGGCGGTTAGGGAAGCAGTGCCGGGAACGCTGGCATAACCACCTGAACCCTGAGGTGAAGAAGTCCTCGTGGACAGAGGAGGAGGATCGCATCATTTTTGAGGCCCACAAGGTCCTGGGGAATCGTTGGGCAGAGATTGCCAAGCTGCTGCCAGGGAGGTAGGACCTCTTTGCTCGCTGATGCCTTCACAACTGGGTGGCCTGTGGGGATCCACATGTTGGGCTTACAGGATGGGGCTGGAGAGCATGTAGGTGCTGTTAACTGTGCTTTAAAGCTGCTGTAAATGATGATTTCTGTTTCCTTCTGCTTTCTCTGCAGGACCGACAATGCTGTGAAGAATCACTGGAACTCCACCATCAAGCGGAAGGTGGACACAGGAGGCTTCCTCAATGAAGCTAAGAAGTCCAAGTCACTGTACTTGCTTGTGGAGGTGGATGACAAAGAGAGCCCAAGTCAAACGAGAGCTGGGAGCCAGGTACTGCACCCCACTCTGCTAATGAATATCAAAGCTGTTCACCCACCTTTCTGCTGCCTCTCACACTGCCTTTGCCACAGCCTGGTGTCTGCAGAGGCAGTCTGTGCCTTCTCCCAGCGTTCTCCAAGGCACTGGCTCTTGGGAGGTCTACCCCTCCAGGAGCTAGAGGTGTAATGTGACCCCGAGTGCACTATCCAGGCAGAGGACAGCGGGCTGCTAGTGCTGTCACCTTGCCAATCCCAGCATCAGGTCTGCCTTGGAGACAGAATATTTTTTTTGGCTTTGTTGACTTGTTACTGGTGGGAGAAGGAGGCTGCCCCAGACAGCCAGTGGGCCCTGGTGAAGAGGTATTGTATTCCTTTCCTCTAAAAAAGGAAGCAGAAGTACACCCATTTGTTTTCTCATTAAGAAAGCCTATAGTTCTCAAAGGCAGGCTCTTGGAAAGTAGGAATTTCAGAATTAGTGCCACCTACTCAACCTTTGTTCAGCTTTTTCCTGGGATACTGTTCAGTGAAGTCTTGAATTAAACTGTCCTGTGCTTGTTATATTGCGTGGGCTCCTGCTGTGCAGCATGGTGTGTGGGCCAGAAAAGCAAGGGAGAATGGGGATTTGAAACAAACTGAATGGCAGGTAGGAGAGCAAGCAGAACTGAATGTGTCCAGGGACCCTTACTTTTTATCCCCAGGATCTGATAGTGTTTCCTTGGTTTCTGCTAATGGCTGGACTTCCTTTGTTGTATGCACAAAGACTGTCCTGCCAAACTGGCCAGTCAATATCTCTGAAATAAAGGAAGAAGATGTCAGTGACGAGGAAGTGATGGGCGTGCAGGAGTTAGCCTCAGAGCTGCCAGCTGTTGAAGTGGCAGAGCATAACGCTGAGGGGACCCCAGATGATGTGGTGCCTGAGGATGCCTCTTCGTTTGTCACATCACCGTACAAATGGGTTGTTGAAGCTGCCAACTATTTGTACCCAACATCTGTGCCAGCCTTCAGTGAAGCTCTGGACATGATTGAATCTGTAAGTAACAGACCCTTGCTCCTCCAGCCAATACAGGGAGACTGACTGATGCCATTTTCCCTTGAGTGAACTTGCTGGGTCTTCTTGCTCATCACTGTGGGCATCTTCAGGGGAGCTGGGTCTGTCACTGGCTTGCAACTTTCCACTGACTCTTTTCCAGGGCTGGATTAGCCTTTTCCAGCTCTGCCAGTATTGCTCTGGGATTGCAGACTTTCCTGTGTGGGTGTCCTTGTGCGTGGACTCTGGTGTGGGAGGCTGTAGATGCTGGCAAACCTGATCTCAAGCCCTGCTCTATTAGCTGGAGTGCCCCCAGCTTTCCCTTTCATAGCAGTTCAGGCCTGTGCTCATGGGCTTTGGTTTCCCGCCTGTTCTGGGATGGGACAGGGCATGACAGACTGCAAATAGGCCAGGATCACTTGTGATATGTAGGCCCTTCACACTGGGGTAATGGCAGAATTTGCTTTCAGTGGAAGTAGCTTCACTGAAACCAGTAATTTGGGGCCAGTCAAGCAGTGCTGAGGTCCCCAGGGTGATAGAGACATGCCAGGTCAGGAAGCTGGCTAGAATCAACAGGGTACTATGCTGCCCTCAGAGGGAAGTGTCACTGCAGCCCCCAGCCTGCCTGGGAAGCTTATGAGCTGATTATCTGTGAAGGATCTGCTTTGCATGTGTATAGGAGGACACAGAGTCTGTGTCCAAGGCTTAAAGGCCCATCTGTGGGTCCTTAGGGGCCTGCTTAGAATCACAGAATCATTCAGGTTGGAAGAGATCCCTGGGATCATCAAGTCCAACCATCAGCCCTACTCTACAAGTTCTCCCCTACACCAGATCCCTCAACACCACATTCAATCTACTCTTAAACACAGTCAGGGATGGGTGACTCCACCACCTCCCTGGGCAGCCCATTCCACTGACTGACCACTCCTGTGAAAAACTTTTTCCTAATGTCCAGCCTAACCCTACCCTGCTGCAGCTTGCAACCATTCCCTCTTGTTCTGTCACTAATTGCCTGTGAGAAGAGACCAGCACCAATCTCTCTACCATGTCCTTCCAAGCAGCTGTAGAGAGTGATGAGGTCTCCCCTCAGCCTCCTCTTCCTCAAACTAAACAGTCCCAGCTCCCTCAATTGATCCTTGTAAGATTTATTCTCCAGGCCTCTCACCAGTTTTATTGCCCTCCTCTGCACTTGCTCCAGCACCTCGATATCTCTCTTGAGCTGAGAGGTGATGGTGGGGTTGAGCTATGAAACAGCTGATCTATGAACTGGTCTGGTTATTTTTGTGCTGGTTCTAGCAGTGTGGTTACAGCAGGGCGCTGTGTCCAGTTATGTTGGTGTGCCCAGGGCTGTGGTTTGGTGTTGGGTGACAGTCACTTCACTCAGCCCCTGTCCCCAGACTGATCCCCAGCTGCTTTTTTTGCCCCCTCTGTGTTGAGGTGCAGCTGTTTGTGCAGCTGTGCTTGTGAACCAAACTGGGAAACCAACCATCCGTAAATAGAAAACCTTGCCCTGCCCATCCACAGCAGCTTTCAGCTGGGTGGGTTCCCTGCTGTGGTTCTCAGCTGGGCTGGCTGCAGAGAGCAGGGCTTGAGCCCTCCTTTAGCCAGGTCCATTGCTAAAAGCCAGTATAATCTCACAACCCCGCTTATTTCACCTCACTTTTCATCTCTGCATCTGCACCAGCTCAGCTTTCCTTCCTGGGCTGCTTCTGATGGTTTTGCTTTTGTGCAGGACCCAGATGGGTGGTGTGATCTGACCCAGTTTGACCTGCCTGAGGAACCCTCTGCCGGCAGCAGCAGTAGCAGCAGCAGCCCAGTGAGGCAAACCCCCAGCAAGCCATTACCGTCCTTACCCAATGTGACCGAATACCGCCTGGACGGCCATACCATCTCTGACCTGAGCAAGAGCAGCAAGGGGGAGCTTATCCCCATCTCTCCGCATGCAGAGGTGAGCTTTGGCACGCCACCTTCTGTGCTGAAGAGGCAGAAAAAGAGGAAGATCTCCCTCTCCCCTGTCACAGAGAACGCCACCAGCACAAGCCTATCCTTCCTTGACGCCTGCAACAGCATGACGCCCAAGAGCACCCCCGTCAAGACACTGCCCTTCTCTCCATCTCAGGTATGGAGTGATGGCTGAGCCCAGTCTCTGCTTCTCTGCTTGGGCTTCATCATGAGCTAATAAGAGTTAGTGCTCTGTCTGCCTGCCTTAATGCCATGTATGCTCACCAGCTCTGCCAGCTTTGTGTTTCTCCTCCCTTGAATGTGGCAGTACCAGTGCACAGGACGTGTGTCTGCTAAACAAGGTGCCCAGCTGGGTTTTGTTGTCTTCTGTGGGAGCAGCAGCCCATGTCCACCTCTGGGAGTGAAGCCCAGCTGCCCTGTGTGATGGCCCGGATGAGTGCTTGCTATGAGGAAGGAACACCACTGTGCAGATCTACATGCTGGCCCACTGCAAGACTGGTGGAGAGCATGATGTTTCTGTCCCCAGGGCATTGCTGGCCCAGCTGGGTAGCAGAGTGGCAACAGTGGAAAGTGTCTTCCCCAGTTTGTTTCCAGTTAAGTCAGGCAGGCAGGTTTGGCAGTGTGTGCCTTGTGCAGGTTGCTGTGCTTAAAAAAATAAATGCTCCTGGTCTTGTCTTCGTTGCAAAAGGGACTCAGGAAATTTCAGCCTGTGTCATGACTCCTACAACGTCTGCACATATGAACACAAACAGCCTTCAACATGCATCATCTTGGAGAACTGTGGTGTTCAAACCCTCTGGTGTCTGGTGTATTGACGTGGTAGAGTTTTGTCTGTAAAACAGAACAGAGGCTGCTGCGTTGTTCAGACCCTTGCTGCCTCTGCCTTCCAGGCTTTTATCCCTGGGTGGCACATGAGAGCATTACAGGGCAGTCTGACACTCTGGTTCAGATGGACCTCAAATATAAGGCCAGCAAGAACTGGGAAATGAGAGTGGCACCTGAAATGTGCTTCTGTGCTGAGTGTGAAAGGCTGGAAGGCCTGGAGAGAATCTGAGAAGGCAAATGGCACGTTTCTGCCTCTCGGGTAGAGCTTCAACCCACCAGTGAACGTAATATTCTGAGGTCAGAATAGACCTTTGGTGGACTGGCATTAACTCTCCCTCAGCATTTTGCTTGTTCTTTTCTGGATCAGTGCAAGGAGAGACTTCTCTCCCACTCCGTAGCTGCTTGTGGTCACATCATCTTATCCCTTATGGGAAATGAATAACCTTTATAGGTGTGAGGCACCTTCTCACAACTGTCCATGCACAGGACTTTGAGTCTTTAAGAGTAAAGTTTATACTGGGACAGATCCCTCTTGTGCCACTCAATATGAGAGTTTTCCCCCATACTTAAGAAAAAGTAGTGGCTTGTGATGCTATACTGGGATGCTTGAGACTAAGTGTCTTTTCTTTCTTTCTTGTGGTGTGCAGTTCTTAAACTTTTGGACCAAACAAGATACACTAGAACTAGAGAACCCATCTTTGACCTCCACGCCTGTGTGCAGTCAGAAGGTGATTGTCACAACCCCTCTGCACAGGGACAAAACCCCTCTGCTCCAGAAGAACTCAGCGTAAGTCCTTTTTTCCCCCTCCTTCCCCATCCAACAATCGTCCTTTTCCAACATGAGTCTGGTCCAGTTCAACTATACTTCTCCCAGTACTTGTATTGGAACTAATGAGAGGGGCAGGGCAGGCTGGTGACCTCATAGATTTGTAGAATGGTTTCAGTTGTAAGGGACCCAAAAGGGTTTGTAAATAACAGTCTAGTTCCACCCCCATGCTGTGGGCACAGACACCTCCCACCAGACCAGGTTGCTCAAAGCCTAATCCAGCCTGGCCTTGAACCCCTGCAGGGCTGGGGCAGCCACAGCTTCTCTGAGCAATGTGGTAAAGTTCCTTATCACTTTTGTAGGAAAGGATTTTTTTCTGATACCTAATCTAAATCTCCCTTCTTTCAGTTTAAAACTGTTCCCCCTCACCCTATGGCTCCTCTCCCTGATCAAGAGTCCTTCCCTATCTCTTCTGGAGCCCCTTTAGGGACTGGAAGGGGCTCAAAGGTCTGCCTGTAGCCTTCTCTTCTCCAGGCTGAACTCCCTCAACTCTCAGCCTGTCCTCACAGCAGCAGGGCTCCAGCCCTCAGATCATCTTTGTGGCCTCCTCTGGCCCTGCTCAAACAGGTTCATGTCCTTTTTGTGTAGTGTTTTCCAAAGACAGCTCCTCTCTGAGCTGAAGGGGACAAGTGTTCCATCTGACTGGGGCTGCAGCCAAGTGACCACTGTTGTGCTCAGCTGCTGGGTGGACTGTTGCCTTCTGTGCACATCTCTGGAAAGCAGTGCTGTGAGCCCTGTGCCAGCAGGGAAGGATTTGATTTTTCTCAAGAGCTCTGTTCAGATCCATCCCTTCAGCTCTGCACCCTCCACTTTGTGTGGCTCGAAGGCCAGTCCGAGGTGATGATTTCCCAGGGGTCTGTAACAGGCAGGTGAGAAAGGGTGCTCTGCACAGGGAGTGTTTTGCTGGCAGACTGAAGCAGAGCAGTGTTTGGGTGTGCTGACTGTGCTGGGCAAAACCACTCTGTTGGCCTGGCCCAGAGCAGCTTCCCTGTCCAGATGTTGCAAGCTGACTTGGCTGCTGAAGTGGATTTCCACCCAGAGCTTCTGCTGGTCCAGCTGCGACCGTCACAAGCCCAGGAAGCATTGCAGAGCAGGGCTGGCCTTCAGAGCACGTCACCTGTGTCAGAGGTGCTGTACTGCTTTCTGATGAGGGTGCTTGGCTGCTGGCAGGGTGGAGTAGCATAGCTAGCACCTCTGAAGGCTGTTTGCCCTGCTTGCACTCCAAGAGCAGTCCACCCAGGCAGGTGGCTTCTGCTGCCACCCCATGAGACTCTGCAGGTGGCTCATGCAATGAGAAAGCTCTGGAGGACAGGGGTTACTTTGTGTGTTACAGAATGTCTGATCCTTTGTCTTTCCCACTGTCTGCTGCCAGGTTTGTCACACCAGATCAGAAGTATGTGGTAGACAACACACCTCACACCCCCACGCCTTTCAAAAATGCCCTGGAGAAATACGGACCAATTAGACCTCTGGTGAGTACTGGGCAGGTCTGGTGCTTGCTGGTGGCAGAAATGTAATGAATGTAAATGGGATGTAGGGCAGATTGCAGTGGAGCTGTGAGACAGATGTTATCTGTGTCCTAAAGTCTGGTTTGGTTGTGCTAGGCTGAGATGGGAGGGATGGAGGGGGCATTGTCATGGTGAATGTGTCACAGTAAATTGCCACAGGACTTTTTAGATCCCCTGTAAATGAGCTAAAAATGCTGAAACCTGCCCTTTAGTCATTTTCTGATGGCCTTGAGGAAAAGCAAGGAAAGATCTGCCTAAACATCCCAGCGGAACTGGGATGTCTTAACGCAAGTGGTGTGGGGAAGGGTGTTCCCAGCATCCCAGGCCTTCTTTGCAACTGGTGTCTTGATGGCACATTTGGGGTGTGGATGATAGGAGCTTCTCATGTTCGTTTTCCCACTGTGGGCTCCCCTGGCTCCATTATGCATTGAGGGAAATACTGGGGTGTCTGCCCAGCATAGAAATCTTGTCTTGTGCCCTCTGTCCTCCTTTTCACACCAGCCCCAGACTCCTCACCTGGAAGAAGACTTGAAAGAAGTGCTCCGAAGTGAAGCTGGCATTGAACTTATCATAGAGGATGACGTGAAGCCTGAGAAACAGAAGAGGAAACAAGGGGTGAGCTGATGCTTTGCATCCAGTACCTGCTGCTGGGCTGCCCCATGCTATTGGGTGTTTTGTTCATCCTGCTTGATAATGCAAAAAAAATTGGGTTGTTTGAGGTTTTCTTGCCTATGGTTGTTGCCTTTTAACCACCAAGAGGTACCCATGATTAAGGCTTGCTTAAAATACTACTAGCTGTGTCCTGGCTTTTGCTAACCTTGGGGCATGCTGGGACATGCCATGTCCCTACAGGACAGAATCATGTCAGGCTTCTTGTGGCAAGTTGAGCTCTCCCAGGAAGTTGTGGGTTAGTATGCAAAGTCTCATGACTCAATTGCCTTGGTGGCCTTCCCCCTACTGAAAAGGGCCTCCTGTCCTAAATAGGTGACTCTTGGTGCCAGGAGGAGAGCACTGGAAGCCTCTGTGCCTTGTGGTGGGGAAGAGGTGCTAGTGCAGTGCAGACCTGGGGTGATGTGGGCTTGGTGTGTGCTCTGGGCCCTTCAAATGGCACTTCACTGGGGTGATTCATGCTGACACTTGTATTTTTATGTCCCCCAGTTGCGCAGGAGTCCCATCAAGAAGGTTCGAAAGTCTCTGGCCTTGGATATTGTGGATGAGGACATGACACAAAATATGCCTGCCCTCCCCAAGACTCTCTGTTTCAAAAGAGCCCAGGTGAAGGGGGGAACTGCTTGGAGCTGGGACAGAGCTGGCTTCTGCTCCAACGAAACTCCATGCAAAGCAGCAGCAGGAGCTTTGCCACCTGCAGCTGCCTTTGGACAGTACACATGAAGCATAGGATTTGTTAGCTGGTCTTTTGGCCAGGCCAAATATCAGCACTGTTAGGGCCAATTAACTTGTTTCCTCATACTTTTCTTTTTATTTTTGCCCTTTTGCAGCCAATGAATTTCCTGTCGAGGTCCCTGAACCTTTCCTCCTCAAGCAGGAAGAACAACAGTGGCTTGCTCAACAGAGCTTTTGTGCAAGTACAGCCAGAGAAAATGTCCTGCACAAAAATGCCAAACCATTTCAGACCACCAGCACCGGTAAGTTTTGCAGCCACTGCCCTCCCAGTCAGAAGGAAGAGCTGGTAGTGCAGCCCTTGTCCCTCTTGGGAGGAAGAGTGAGGGGACAAAGCTCTGTGTGCTCCTGCATAGGTGTCTCTATGCTCTCAGGGCTGGCTTTGCACCCAGGTTTGGAGATGCTGAGCAAACAGTGTCACAGAATTGTTATGGTTGGAAAAAACCTTTAAGATCAAGTCTGACCATCAAACTAACACTGCCAAAGCCACCACTAAACTATGTTCCTCAGCACCATGTCTTCCTGTCTTTTAAGTACCTCCAGGGATGGTGGCTTCACCACTTCCCTGGGCAGCCTGTTCCAATGTTGCACAACCCTTCCTATGAAGAAAATTTTCTAGATATCCGTCCTAAACCTCTCCTGGTGCAGCGTCCTCCTGTTTCTTTGCAAGCCTGCCCTTCTGCTGGTGCTCAAAGCCCTGTAGCTGGTCAGACCTGTGGCCTGCTTGTTTGGCCCCAGATTTCCTCATGGGGAATCCACATCCCATCCCAATCTATCAGGGAACTTAGAGCATTGACCCAGCAGTGATGTAAACCTTCCTTTTTCTGGCGAGCAGTCCTTGAGGGGGTACCAGTAGGTATCTCCAAAGAGATAATATTTTGGTTTTCTGTGCATAGCAGGTCTGTGAAGTGGGGTATAAATGCCAAACAAAAAGATAATTCCTGTCTCTGGGGTATTTTGGGTGTTTGTAGGATGTGGTGCAAGCCATACACCACAGGCAGCAACAGGCTGGCTTTATCCTGCTCTTTACCTGAACTGGTGGCAGTGCAGAGCTCCAGTTGACAGTGTGACACCTTTGTAGCCTGTGCAGAGGTTGGTGATGTTACAAGCTGTAACCCTGTTCCTCAGTTCCACACTGTGGAGGGCATCTGGCCTGTACTGGAGTCACAGTAGCCTTCAAATGCATTCTGGGGCATCTATACAAGATGGTTTTTTGTACTCTCCTTAAAATCTTGACCATTTGGCCAGCTTGCAGTCAGAGAGTGCTGGTAGAGGGGTATTCCTCCTTGGCTGGGCAGTGTGGCTTAAAAAGAGCATTTGGATGGTGATTCTGCAGATACTGTCTTGAGCCAAGTCACGGGAGCGCTCCGGTAGCTTAAATGAGGATGGAAATACAGGCTCCCTTTGGTGAGGGGTGAAACTGCAGCTGGGGGTGAGTGTTGGGGGTGTTCTCAGGTTCCAGGAAGAGCCTCCAGGTACAGCATAGTCTTCACTGACGGCCTTGGCTCAGCCGTCACTAAACACTGCAGTGAAGAGCCTTGCAGACATCCCTGGATTAGAGGTGTCTGTTGTGAGAGCTCTTTCTCCTGACAGATCAGTACTCCTCAGCCAGAGTAATTCCTTCCCCTCCTCAGAATAAACCCTCTTTAAACACTTCCATTTCTCCTCTGGTCCTAGGCAGGGTTGTATTGTTCTGAGCGCTAGTAGATCCATATAAATAAAGCTTTGGGAGTGACTTGAAGGTGACAGTAAGGCAGCTTGCATGGTGGCAGAGGTATGTGGTGAAATCCTGTTGCCCAGAGATAGCAAAGCTGTCTGTGGCCTTGCTGGGCTCTTGGGATTTATCGTGCCTGACTGGTTGGTGCTGCTGGCAGTGTCAGGGATTTTTTACGGCAGCTCACCTACCTGTGGCTGAAACTAGATCAGTCCCAGAGCTATGGCCCCTCGAGGTGGTGTTACAGAATCACAGAATCTCAGGGATGGGAAGGGACCTTGAAAGCTCATCTAGTCCAATCCCCCTGTCGGAGCAGGAACACCTAGATCAGACCACTCAGGAACACCTCCAGGCGAGCTCTGATTGTCTCCAGAGAAGGAGACTCCACCACCTCCCTGGGCAGCCCCTTCCAGTGTTCAGTCACTCTCACTGTGAAGAAATTTTTCCTCATATTTANAGCACGGAAGAGTTGTTACTGTAAACAAAGGCTGGAGCTCGGGCTCTGGTTGTTTGCAGTGGGTGTTAAATGGGTGTTTGTGGTCCAGGGCACTGTGTATCTCTTGGCTGTGTTTATTGGAGGATTCACAGGGGTTTTCCCAGAGGTTCAAGGCACCTCATGGGAGGGAGCCCTTTGTGCATGCAGTGGCTGATGCTCACCTGATTTTCAGCTCTTCCTGTGTGCTGCAGAGCCCTGCTGAAACTACAGGCACCAGATTGCTGTTAAAGATGATCTTTGAATCTAGACCTGGGGCTGAGCGGCTCGTGTAGGAATTGAACTGGTTGGGAGTAAACCCCAACGCTGTTCTTGAATTCTTTCCATCCCTCTGGAATCTCTAGCACAAGGAGCTTTACTGGGTTTGTGCTTTGGGGTTTTTGTCTCAAGCCAAGTGAAGGAAAGCTTTTAAAAGCTCATCTGGGTTATCCTGAAATTTGCTGAATGATCTGGGAAACCACTGAATGTACCCCTTTTCCCCTTCCCTTGCTAGAAATAACCATCTCAGCTGTCAGGAGTAACCTGGTGAGCAAGTTCCTCCTGGTTGTAACGTGGGTGCTCCTAAACACCAAGTTTTATTTCCCTTCCATAGAAGATAGTTATTTTTATTTATTTTTGCAGCCTCTTAAAACAGGATGTTGATGTTTTGTTTGTCCTCTCCCCGTAGTTGTGTTGTACATGTGCTTGCTTTTCCCTCTGCAGATGACAAGGGCTTGGAAGGCGGTGGCCTGCGGTGGAACCCGAGACCAACTCTTCATGCAGGAGAAAGCTCGACAGTTTTTGGGCATCTTGAAACAGAGTCACACATCAAGGACCTTAATCTTATCATGAAGGACTGTGCTGCTTTTTTTGTTTTGTTTTATTTTGGGTTTTTTTGTTATAAGGGGAGGGGGAGCCACAGGAAAAGCTAACCTCTGCCATAGCGTGTGGGGGTGGATTTTTTCCTTCTGTCCCCAGGTAGGTCTGTATTGTAATAAATTGGGTGAAGTGCTGGCTAATGTGTGGAATGCGAGTTTCGGGATGATTGCAGAGAGGCAAAGGAGGAAGGGATGGATGGATGGATGGATGGAGAGCTAGTGGCAAGACCTCTCTCTGCAAAGACCTGGGTTCTGCAGAAGCGCGCAGCCGTGACCCACCTCGGAGCAGCGTGTGCAGGAGACGGTGGAGAGTGGCCTTGCTGCCTGCCTGGATTTTGTACTGGCTTCTCTGGTACCTCAGGAATGGCTTTTGTGAAGGTTCCCATGTGTCTTGTGTCTCCCCTTGTGGCTTATCTCGGGGATGGAGTGGTCCATCCTCGCTAATGGAGGAGGAAGGGTGTTGCACACTCCTGGGAGACATGTTTTGGGGTGACCTGCGTTCGGAGCTGCCTCTTTGCTCCCTGTGGGGCTGTTTGTACCATGGTGCTGCTGGGAGGGTTGGGGGGAAGCAGCAGGGGCCTCTCCCCGGGACTGTGCTCCCTCTCCAAATAAATGATGGTGCTAACATCACCCTCCTGCTCCGACTCTGACTCTGCCTGGGGCCTTGCCACGCTTGGGGGAGGCAGCTGTGCTGGGGGGTGTTGGTTTTCATGTGGTGTCTTTGCTTTCCTGGTGAATTGCTGAATTCTTCCTAGCTTCTCAGTTTGTGGAAAAGGGGATGGCTTTCCCCCAGTCCTTAGGAATTTAATTGGCTCTTTAGAAATATTTTTCTCTCCTTCCCAGTAAGGTGTTTGAGCTTAGCATGGCTGGGATCTCTGCAAAGCTGTGGGAGAGGATGGGAGAGCAGAGAGCTGTGGGCTGGAGACCAGCACCAGGAGTGAGTGATGTAGCAGAGTCTCTTCTGTCCTTCCTTCAGAGGTTGAAGCTGCATCCATGTAGCTGTTTCAGTGCGATAACAGCAGTACAGTGCCCTGGTTTGATGTGGTCAAGGATGAAATGGGGTGATGCAGCAGTGTATTAGCTTTTATATACAGTTAGAAAGGTGCTTATCCTCACTAATAGGGAGGGTCTGGATGGGGCTGTGAAGGTTGAGGGCAGCCTTGGTTGCAGTGATCATGAGGTGGTGGAGTTCAGGATCTCATGTGGCCAGAACAGAATCCTGAGCAGAATCTCAACCCTGGACTTCAGAAAAGCCAACTTTGGCCTCTTCAGGCAATTGCTAGGGGAAATCCCGTGGGATAGGGTACTGGAAGGCAAAGGGGCCCAAGATAGTTGGGTAGCATTTAAGGACTACTTCTTCCAAATTCAAGATCAGAGCATCCCAACAGGTAGGATGTCCAGAAAGGGAGCCAGGAGACCTGCATGCTTAAACAGGGAACTGTTGGGCAAAACAGTGGAAGAGGAGAGTTTACACATCATGGAAGGAGGGGCTGGCCACTTGG
The DNA here is from genome assembly GCA_013400555.1 of Jacana jacana. Lineage (NCBI taxonomy): Eukaryota > Metazoa > Chordata > Aves > Charadriiformes > Jacanidae > Jacana > Jacana jacana. The sequence goes on from VZTM01025392.1 coordinate 554,215, forward strand.
GAGGAATATAAGACTGTTGTCAGAGAATGTAGGGATGCAACCAGGAAAGCTGAGGCCTCCTTAGAATTAAACCTTGCTCAGGGGGTCAAGGACAACAGAAAGGGCTTCTTCAAATACATTGCAACTACAACTAACACAAGAGGCAATGTGGGCCCTCTGATGAATGAGGTGGGTGCCCTGGTGACAGAAGATGCAGAGAAGCTGAGATACTGAATGCCTTCTTTGTCTCTGTCTCTANAAGAAGGTCACAGTCAACATGGCTTCACCAAGGGGAAGTCATGCTTAACCAGCCTGATTGCCTTTTATGAAGACGTAACCAGGTGGAGAGATGATGGAAAAGCAGTGGATGTGGTGTACCTTGACTTCGGTAAAGGATTTGACACCATCTCCCACAGCATCCTTGTAGCTAAACTGAGGAATTGTGGCCTGGATGATAGGGTAGTAAGGTGGATTGTGAACTGGCTGAAGGATAGAAGCCGGAGAGTGGTGGTGAATGGGACAGAATCTACTTGGAGGCCTGTGTCTAGTGGAGTCCCTCAGGGATCAGTACTGGGACCGGTACTGTTCAAGATATTCATCAATGACTTGCAGGGTGGAAAAACAGCAGGGCTGCAGGAATCTCGTTTGTTTTTTTTTTTTTCAAGTTGTGGCTTACATTGAAAACAGTCAAGAAAAATCCTTACTGACAAACTTGTTGATAAAACCCTGGATGCTGGGAAATAAGGGAGTTTTCAAAAGCCAGCTCATTTTTCATTTCTACGAGCTCTCGGCCACAGTAAATCCATGAAGTCATTTTTATTTCTGTTTCTCAGTGCTGCGGTGTTTTCTTGGGAAAGACGGGTGGGACCACTTCTCTGACAGCTCGGCTTTAGCTCCTGCAGTTCTGTTGGTATTCTAAGAGAAGTTGTCCTAAACTCACCCCGCTCTGCTCGGGTTCTGGCAGACTCGGCTGTTCCTGCACTTCACAAAACCAAGCCTGGATTGGCTTTTCCTTCCCGGAGCTGATGTGAGCTGGGAGTCCTGAGGAGGCAGTGTCTGCTGGAGGATCAATCTGTGTACGAGCCTGGCACTTATGTTTGGGAGCTGCCCCTAAATTAAGGGATTATGAGGCTGGGAAGTATTAACTGCTGCTCTGATGCTGTAAATCCAGATAGCAGCGACTGTCGTGTGCTGCAGAGTGCTTACCTAGGAGCAGAAAAACACCAAGGAAAATTACTAAGGTCTGGTGTGGTTAATGAGTAAGAAGACAATTAACTTTTAATTGGAAAACTGAGCTCCTTCTGATGTGGACGTTACCAGCTCATCGTGGCTGTCCTAGGTTTGGAATTAGGTGCTGCTCTGCAGGTGGGGAAAAGAGACCCCACTTAAAATCACAGAATGGTTAAGGTTGGAAGGGACCTTTAAAGCCCATCTAGTCCAACCCCTGGCCCTGGGCAGGAGCATCTTCCACTAGACCAGGTTGCTCAGAGCCTTGTCCCACTTGCCCTTGAGCACTTTCAGGGATGGGCTATCTACCACCTCTCTGGGCAACCTGGGCCAGTGTTTCACCACCCTCAGGGTAAAAAAATTTCTGTATCTAGTCTAAATCTTCCCCTCTTCATAGTGTAAAGCCATTACCTCTTGTCCTATCACAACAGGCCGTGCTAAAGAGCTGGTCCCTTTAGGGACTGGAAGGGGCTCTAAGGTCTCCCTGGAGCCTTCTTTTCTCCAGGCTGAACACCCCCAACTCTCTCAGCCTGTCCTCACAGCAGCAGGGCTCCAGCCCTCAGATTATATTTGTGGCTTCCTCTGGCCCTGCTCCAACAGGTCTGTGTCCTGATGTTGGTGTTCCCAGTGCTGGAGGCAGCACTGAAGGGGTGTCTCCCCGGAGAGGGGCAGAATTCCCTCACGTTGCTGGGGATGCAGCCCAGGATGTGGGGGGCTTTCTGAGCTGTTGAGGGCACAGTGCTGGGTCATGTTGAGCTTCTCATCCACTGACACCCTAAGTCCTCAGCAGGGCTGCTCTCCCTCCATTCATCCCCAGCCTGTGTTGATACCAGAGGTTGTGTTGATACCAGAGGTTGTCCTGACCCAGGTGCATGACCCTGCACTTGGCCTTGTTGAACCTCATGAGGTTCACATGGGCACACTTCTTGAGCCTGTCCAGGTTCCTCTGGATGGCATCCCATCCCTCAGGCATGTCAGCTGCCCATGCAGTTTGGTGTAATCTGCACTTGATCTGACTGTCTAAGTCATTGACGAAGATATTGAACAGTGCTGGTCCCAGTATGGACCCCTGAGGGGGACACCACTTGTCACCGATCTCCATCTGGACACAACTTTGGACAGCTACCCTCGGGGTGTCACCTTCCAACCAATTCCTCGTCCACTGAACAGCCACACCAAACTTGCTTTGGTTTTCTGTTAATTTGATTTCTCTGCTTTCTTTACAGTAAGAAACTTGTAGAGGCTGAACTTCCTGGTGGCTGTGGAGTCCCTGGGCTGGAGCTAAAGACCCTGAGAGGATTTTTGTCTGGAGACCTGTCTGAGTCTGGGGCTCTGTGTTCCCCAGCTATGCCCTGACCATTGTCCCTTTGAAGCCTCTGCAGTAATAGACGCTCTCAGGAGGCACAGTCCTCTTTCACAATATGAAACCTGGAGATATAATTTAGCTTTAAACAAAAGGCCGGGGTGAAGGAGTTCCAAGGAGCTTCTCCCATGTGGGAGAGGAATCTCATCCCATGGCCCAGCTTGTTGGAAATCTGCAGAAACCCCAAGTTCCTGCTTTATTTTAAACTGCGTTTGCTGTGGGTGTTTTGCATTCCTCAACACAGTGAATGACCCTGTGTTTGAATCCAGACTGGTTTTTAGTAGGGACAAGAGTGGAATAGCAGAGCTGGAGCTCCTGGGTCATGGTGGTGCCCAGACTGCAAGCAGGATGTCACTTCTAACTGGGACAAGCCCTGGAAGAGCTGAGGAGTGCAAAAATATCCTCTAGGGTTAGGGGGAAAAGAAACCAAGGGGACATCCAGGGCTTTTTTCTGGAAGGCTTCCTTTGGGATGGAGCCAGGTGGTGGCAGGGCAGAGCGGTGCTGAGCCTGCACACCTCCACAGCCTGGGACTGCCTGCCTCTCCCTCAAAGGGCTCTGGGCTGCTGGGTTTGTTCCTGCAGATGGGAGGGATTTCTTAGCCTTTTAATCTTGTTTTCACAGGTAATTCTGCTGAAGCCCTGTGCAAACAGCTGGCTGCTCACAGGGCCGTTTTGGCAGAGGGGAGCCATGGAGAGAACCCACCCTACACATGCCATGGAGGGATGCAAACGGTGAATAACGTGGCTTTTCCTATTTGGGGGCATTTCCTGGAACTAAAGGTAATATAAGTCCATGTCCAGGTTGGATGGAGCTCTGAGCAACTTGATCGAGTTGATGTCCTTGCTTGTTGCAGGGGGTTTGGACGAGATGACTTTGAAGGTCCCTTTCCAACCCGAACAGAATGCAGTGATCACCACAACCCCAACTTGCCTTGTGGACCTTTGTAATTCACGGTACTCGGGAGCTAATGTGATGGCATAGAGCAAAATAAATTGTAGGGCATGAAGTGAGGATTAATTGCTCAGCAGTGACGCAGAGGTTTGAGTGTGAGCATAACCTGTTGCTCCTTGATGTTTCCCAGGAGCGCGGTGGGGCTGTGGTGTGCATGGAGGACATCCCCTGGGTATGTGTGTTCTCCCGGAGCACCAGTGTGATCCCACGATACAGCAGGGCTTTTGGCTGCACTGGGAACATCTCAGCCCCTAGAATTTCCAAACACTCCTGTTTGCGAGCCATCTCTGTTCTGCAGAGGATGTAGGGATGTGTTACTCCATCCCTGCTCCCCTCCTGCATGGGGCGCCGGGCCTTACCCTGGCTCCACGTCCTCCACAGCCGCGGGTGTGCTGTGTTGAGGGCAACAAAACCCAACCCCAGTACAACAAAAGATTAATTTCTCATTGGTGGCTAAATTTGAGTGGGTTACACCTCAACGACATTTTGCCAGCTTTATCGCAGCTGGGTGCAGGAAGGGAGGCTGTGTTAGACCCTGCTTTGGACCCTGTGACAGGGACAAGGGGATACAGTTCCTCCAGTGGATGGGCCTAAGGCCTCTGCTTCTCCAAAAAGTGCGTTGGTGCTGGGGATTAGTCAAAGCAGCAAAGTGCCTCCTCTCCCCCTTTGCTTATGGTATTTATTGAGCAGTTGGTAAGCAATAACCTTGTCAAATTTCCCATGTGCTTTTTTGGTTTTTTTCTTTGATGCTCTAACCTGTCGGTTTAAATGTTTAGGAAATTAGGAGGACAATTTTAGCCTGGTAGATAACGTCCTGAGGATTAGCTGAGCAGCTCCTGGATTTTGTGGGAGGTGGAGACCACTGGTTTTGAGAACTGGCTGCAGCTGGACAGGAAACTAATTGAGCTTTGGAAACTTAAAATTCTACCCCCTGCCCTGTTTCTGGAGTGAGGAAACTGCAATTCTTTACCTCCACTAGTAGAGAATAATCAGAGACTAAAACATGGGCACAAGGTCAAGGAAAATACTGCGCTGTGGAAGCCGAAGGGTTCAGACTGGGAAATGGGAAATGAGCATTGGGAAATGTTGGAAAACATTATGAAAGAGAAATTTCAGGGAGTTAAACCCTCACCCTGTGTCAAGGCTCAGCAGAATTACGTGGGGGAACAAGCACAGGTTCAGCTCCCCTGGCCACGGCTAGTGTCCAGTTTGTTTGTGTGTAGCTGGTGGTGGTCAAAATCATCACCTGGATCATATGTGACCTATGGACATAACAGCTCGTGAAAGGCAAATAAAATACTTTACAGGGGTTTTATCTGTTAATGCATTAGGGCTTTTTGGTGTTTGTTTGGTTTGGGGGGTTTTTTTTTGTTTGGTTGTTGATTTTTTTTCCAAAATACTAGACTGATGTGGTAGGAAATGAATAGAAATTGCATTCCTATCTCCCCTAGGGATTTATTCTTATAGAATCACAGAATCATTCAGGTTGGCAGAGACCCTTGGGATCATCAAGTCCAACCATCAGCCCTATTCTACAAGTTGTCCCCTACACCAGATCCCTCAACACCNGGGGACAATCACCTCCCTACTTCTGCTGGTCACACCATTCTTTATGCAAGCCAGGATGCCCTTGGCCTTCTTGGCCACCTGGGCACACTGCTGGCTCATGTTCAGCCGCCCGTCGACCAGCACCCCCAGGTCCTTTTCTGCCAGGCAGCTCCAGCCACGCTTCTCCAAGCCTGTAGCCATCCATGGGGTTGTTGTGGCCCAAGTTGGAAATCTCACCCAAAGCTTTGGCTTCAAATGAAGTAGCCAGGCCAGGGGGAGGGATACCTTGTGTCGCTGTTGTATGATGATGCCTCTTAAGGTGTTTGTTTTTTTTTTTCCTTTTGGTACAAATACACTGTGTCCTGTCATGAGTTCCTCCAGGGACACTGAGCTGCTGAGAACACCTGGATTTGTTCAGTGAGATCTCAGTGCCGGGTTGTGCTTTGGAAAAAGACCCAGGGCATTGGATGGGAAGATGTTCCAGCACATTGTGCTGATGTTCACTGTCCCCCCATGCAGGTGAGTGAAGCTGTCCCCTTCCCCCGCCCCCCCCAACCCGCTGCTGCCCTCCTTGCTGCAGCAGCTGCAGCTGGGATATGAGAACTGGTGTATAAAGCTATATTTTTCCCATCCTGTATTTGAAAAACTGTGACAGAAGCAGTGCTGGCACAATGGGGATGGTGCTGCTGAGTTGCCTCCATCCAGGGAGACTGCTGGTCTGAAAACTCCACTATCAAATTAGAATCTGCAGCCCTGTAAAAATAAAGCCTGTTATCAGGAATTGTGCAGCAGGTATTGGTTGCCAAAATTGGTGTCAGATCTGCCCAAAAAGACTAGATAAGGGGAAGGAGGAGGAGGAAAAAAAACAATTTTAGTTTCAATTCTGCTGATGTACTTGCCTATTCCCAGGGCTAGTGTAAATTGAGATTTGAATTAAGCCCAAACAGCCCCAGTTAATGTCTGAATCTGCCATTTCTCAGGTCCTGCAGAAGCAGACAAACACAAAATCAATATTTGCTCTAACTGTTGCTAAGTTTTCTTTACAGATTAATTTCTGTCTAATAATCTCTGCAGCCACGGGTCTCTGGAGCCCTCCCTGGCATGGGGCTCTATCCTGCCCCATGGCTCCCTCCCAGCTGTTGATCCTGGGCTGCCTTGGCAGAGGAAAAGTGAGAAAAGCCTTGCCTTATACCCAAAACTGGGGCTTCTGGGCTGCAGCTTGAATCCCTACTCCAAACCCAACCCTGATCTGCCTTCAGGGGTACATAGAGCATCTGTCCTTTGCAAGGAAGAAAATCTCTTTTTAGAAGGTGGTGAGAAGCACCACACTGTGGAAATGCTGCTGGATTAATACCCAGATTTACATGCTGGACTCACGATGAGGCAGGAGATCACTTTGTCCCTTATTAAAGTTTATTTCTGGTCTGAAGGCTTATTATCGGCTCCTGCCACTAAGTGGGAGTGTTGCCACACCACAGAGCCAGGACAAGTACCAGAGCCACCGGGTTCCCTTCCCTCTTCACAGCCCCTTCTCCTTCTGCAGCCTGGGACAGGCAGGAGTCTGAGACTGGCCACCCCATCGCCCAGAGGAGGGAAATACCCCCATGTTTTATATCAAAGCAGGGAGTGATACAAATTTCAGACTTGGTCATCAACGGCAAGTATCATCCTCCTGAAACCAGATGGGCATGACCACTTAGAATCATAGAATCATTATGGTTGGAAGGGACCTGTAAGATCATCTAGTCCAACCATCACCCTAACACTGCCAAAACCACCGCTAAACCGTGTCCCTCAGCACCACATCTGCACAGCTTTTAAATACCTCCAGGGATGGTGAATCCACCACTTTTCTGGGCAGCCTGTACCAAGGCTTGATAACCCTTTCTATGGAGAAATTGTTCCTAATATCCATCCTAAACCGCTCCTGGCACAACTTGAGGCTGTTTCCTCTGTTGTTGACCAACACCCCTAGGTTCTTTTAAGCTGGGCAGCTCCAGCTGCTCTTCCCTCAGTCTGGAGCTCTGAGTGGAGAGAGACTGGTTGACCCATAGAGCTTTTTAAAGCCTGAGGAGGACAGATGCTGATGAGGAGCTGGGAGATTGTGATGAGGATGGAGGCAGGTGGATGCACAGTCTGGTAAAACAGACTTACCTGCTACAGCAATGAGTGGAAGAAGGAAAGAAATGCTCCAAAGCCAGCTGTGGAAGTGGTCCCTCCCCACCCAGAAAAGAGAGTTAAAAATGGTGTTTATTTGCTTCTTAGGGCAAAGCAACTCAGGATCTCTGCTTTTGGGCACTTCTGTATGGTCTGATGCTCATGTCGTAATTTATGTGCTCCAATTGACCTTGGGGTTAATTGACCCCTATGAGATACACAAGATATGTATATGTGATTCAGCCCTTTCCTTTGTAAGGGCTTCAGTTCCTTTGTCTAAAAAATGCACGTAACCCCATTCATCTATTGGGTTTTTTACCTCTCCCTACAAAGGGTTTGGGGATCTATAGATGCCAAACGCACTTGTTTATGGCTTGCTGGAGTTAGAGTTGTGAGTTTTCTTTAAAAATGTGTTCCGTTTTCCTTTTCTTATTTAATTTCAAGTCATCCTTTTTCTCTTCTTCCAGGGCCACCCAGGGATTTTATTCACAGAATTGGAATGAGCTGCAAAAGGGATAAAGATCATTCACAGGAACCTTGAAAAAAATTGTCTGAGCTCTATGAAATGAGGATTAAAAATAAAACCAGGTAGGTGAAGCACAGGCTTTGCCACGAACATCTTATAAACACTTGTCCGTGAAACCGAGAGCTCTTTCCACTGCGCTGTTCGCTCTGCGGGAGGAAGGAGCTGCCACATCCCTCTTGCAAGTGGGGAAATGGGAGCACAGCCTGAGGGCAGGAGAACTATGTAGTTGGAAAATCTGCCAGCTCCTTGTGAAACATGTTTCTGCTGCGTCCCCCCAGTGTGAACTGGCTAGGGGAGCTCTGCTAGGGGTTGTTTCAGAGCTGGCATGTGAGAGGTGACACTGGCAGAAACCTCCAGCTCCTGGGGGAAATGAGGTGAGGAGGGAGAAAGAGCCCTAATTCCACGCTGCCTTCAAGCACAACCTTCTGGAGCTTAGGAAGTGGGTATAAAACGAAGGGCTGTGATGATTGCTGCTGCCCAGCATGAACGGGCCCCTTTTCAATTGGCAGCAGCGGGATGAGCTCCCTGGAAAGGCTTCGTACCTGCGGATGACTCTTGAGCCCCTCTGTGTCCTGCTTGGTCACGTCTGGCTCTTGGCCATTGGAATGTTGCTGGCATGTCAGGAAGGGAATCACTAAGAAAGTCTCTTTAAGCTTGTCTTTCATAAGACTTTGTGTGTCCATCACACAGAACCTTTCTGTTGGCTCCGTGAACCCAAGAACAGCTTTGTGTTGGCACGTTCCTATGTGTTACCCAGCCAGCATGAGCTCTGTGACACACTGATACCCTACACTCTCTACCAAAAGCTCTTCTCTGTTGACTGGATGGGATTTAAAAGTCAGGCAATTATGCACGAGCCCCTCCACCCAGCCCACCTTCCCCTTCTCCTGGCTCTGGTCTATCAACCCCAGGCCTGTTGAGCATCTCCAGTTTTGTGTGTCTCTGGCATCTACCTCTCATCAGCTCTTTCTTTGAGGCTTTCTGAGACTGGGCTGTGCTCTGGCTGTGGGAAAGCTTCCTTTGCCCAGGTAGATTTATCTGTTCCACGTGGCTGGTGTGTCTGCAAGGCAATTGGTTGCAGTACTTATTATTTATGGTCTTGCAGATGAAGTGGGTCGCCAGTCCATCTTGGGTTTATTTTATGTGATGCACAGGAGAAGATGGGGAGATTCTGTTTCATTCCTGTCCTCCTCCTCCTCTCCAACCACAAGTGATAGAAGGGAGGGCTGTGAAATCCCAAGGAGAAAGGCCTGATCCAGCTGGCTCTTGTTGTGCCCAAGCAGAGGCTGTGGCCCCAAGGAGGATGGCTTGTGCCAGGGCTGTGGGCTAATTCACTGCTGGTTTTGGTTTGCCTTGAGATGCTGGGCTGCAAACGTCAGTGGCCCAAGAGATGCTATCTGGGTGCTCCCTGAGCCATTCACCCTGGTTTTGTGTCAGGCCAAGGATTTACGCATGGCCTGTGTTAGAAAAGGCACACTTAAGCATAAAATGTTTGTGTTATTCCCTCTGTTGCTTTTTCTGGGTAAGTGAGAGGTGTCTTTTTAAGACAATGTGAAGGGAGATGAATCCTTTTTATGCTTGATAAAAAGCCATGCTGCATCTGTCGATGGTTTTCTGAAGGATTCTGAGCTGGTTGGAGAAATGTTAAGTTTCCACTGTTGCCAGGAACCAAGCTATCATGAAAAACAAAGCTGTCCCCACCTCTCTCTTGTCTTGTTTAAGATTCTAGTTGAGGGTTTTACCCATGCCCATCTGGCTCTGGGCTGGCTGCTTTCCCCTCCTGTCCCTGGGACAAGGGAAATGCCAGGACATTAGAATGGCTTTGGGAGACAGAGATGACCAGGAGCCAGATCGGGGTTGGAAGCTGGTGAGAACATGACAGAATATCTCAGTAAAGACAAAGCACTCCAGCTTTGTGTCAGCCAAAAAAGACAAGGAAAGCAAAGCTGCTGTTTCTGATGGTAAGTCCTTCTGGGAAAAAAAAAAAAAAAGCCATTTTGGGTGTTACTCATAAGGAATTAAGTAAATTCCTCCTCTCTGCATCCTCATCTCTGCAAGAGATCATTCCACTATTCAGCTGAGGCTTAGAACACGGGGCTTTTGAAAGCTTCTTGGTGCAAGTGCTTGGAAAATGCTATCATTTAAATCCATAATAGCTCTGTTAGGAAACGTGCCCCAGGCATTGCACGTCAGCTCTTGGTGTCACAGGGTCCATGTCTGGCAACACTTGGCATCACCAGTGCCGTAAATAATGTGAATCAAACGCACCATCAGCCTGACAGGGCTCAGAGGCAGCCTCAGATCAGGGGCCAAAACATGGTCCAGTGTGCCTGGAGGGCTCCCAGCTGAGGCTGGGGCTGTGTGACAGAGCCTGGTGCCCTCCCAGGCAGGAGACAGCCCCTCCTAGACGAGCTTTTCTGGGACATCTGCCTGCTGCTGGTGGGGCTGCTGACCCTGCTCCTCAGTGGGACCTCTTCGTTGGCAAAGCAAAGTGGAAAGCGATCAGTGCATCTTTTTCTTGGGGGGAAAACAAGGAATACAGTCTCTGGAAACAAACCTTGGAGTAAACAGCTGAGTGATTGTGTGATGCTGACAGCCATCTGTAGCGGGTGTGAGTAAACCCTGCTCAGCCTGAGCTTTGGGTGGCAGTATTGAGGTTCAAGAGGAAGGTCTGTTAGATTCTTCACCGATGTCTCCCACTTGTTCTTCCGATAAAAGATGGAATTAGGAGATTTGGAAAGTGCTGCTGCAGTTACTGAAATGCTTTTACATAATCATAAGTTTCTTCTATACTGATGTTTGTTACACACTTGCTGTGGTGACACACTCTCCTGTGCTGTGGGTGAGACTGCAGCCAAGCCAGAATTCCGTTCTGGGCAAGCAGCTGATCCCCGGGGCGTGGGAGGGAAACCCTTGGGCAGTCTTTCTGTCAGCTCCCCCTGCCCAAGATGGCATCACAGCAGGTTGCACAGAAATTAATAAGGTAATCATCTTTTTTGTGTATTTCGGTACCAGCAAGCTAATTAATAATGATGGGTCAACAGTTTTTAGGCTTTTAGGATTAACACCAGGTTTAGAAGAGGATCACAAGCCTGTCTGAGCTGCAGGCAGATGTGGGCAGACAGGTTGCACTAAGTGACGTATGACCCACATTCTGAAGTTTAAAAAAAAAATAAAAATGTCTCTTGGATAGGAAGGTTACAGACTTAATCCTCTTCTCTCCCACCTGCCCCAATTTATTTAATCCCTCTTATTTAGGACAATCAGGTAAACAATGTTTTTTTTGGGTGAGATGGCCCAGCCTCCTAAATTTCATGTTGTTTTATGAATTGCCTGCTCGATGTGTTGCCGGGGTGAATTGGCAGCTGAGATGTTGGTGACATCTCATGTCCCAGCTGAGGGTTGCTGAGACTCAGAGACCAGTGAAACTTCACTCGTGAGCAGTAGTTCAGGAAACCCATGATGTTTGCAAGGGCAGCTGTGATACTCCTGTGGGCACTGACCCATCTTGAGCTCTGACTCCTGTCAGGGTGGTATTATGCAGTGACCCCGCTTGGGGTTTGAAGAAGGGGAAAGTCCTCAAAGTCTTCCATTCCCTATGAACTTAGAGTAAGACCAGATAGATCTGAGCAATGGAGAACTCTCTGGAGGTGACACCCCTCAGTTTGCTATTCAGCCCAGAGTCCCATCCCTGTAGCAACCACAGAAGAGACAACTGGAACATCTGCTGTGCCAAAGTCTGAGAGAAGGGTCAGCTCTGCCTGCAGAGATGTGCCTGGAGAACCCCATGGTCTCAGGTGGCCTCCTTGTAGGAAAAGTGATGGAACAGAACTCACTTTAAAGGTGTTGGTTGGTCTTTCTGGAGGTGATTTGAAGGGATGAGTTGGCCAGGACTCTGCATCTAATTGCGGAACCAGGGTGTATATCTTCTTCCTGTCTTGTAGTACACAGTTAGATGCTTGCTGTGGGTGCTGGGCTCTGCAGATGGTGTTTGTGTAAGGGCAGAGCACCTTGTGGCTGGCACAGCGCCTTCCTGATATGTTTGATGCTTGGCCTGGTCTGGTGCCAGTGCTAATGCTGTGGTGAGCAGAAGGTTGGATGAGACACCTCCAACCTGACTTAGCCGATCATTTTGGAACACTGCAAAGTTTCACCAGCCTACCCTGGACACAGGTAATTTCTCTCATCCCACCACCCAGGTTGATGTAGCTAATTCCAACCACCTCACCCTCGATGGGCTGTGAGTGGAGGACGAGGAGTTGCCTTATGTTGCTGCACTTCAAGTTGCTTTGCACAACAGAGAGATGGAGAGACCCTGCCTCTCTCTGCATAGCTGTATTGTGAATCCTTTCCCATGGTGACTAGACCTTTCCTACCCCCTTCATCTGCCAGTCATGGTCGTCACCTCCTCCTTTCCCATATCTTTTCCTGCTGCTTCTCTCTTTTCATCTGGAAGCCTCAGGAGCACAGGGACAATCCTTCAGACAGGAGCTTGGCCAGCTCAGCCCCTCTGAGACAGCTGCATCCCCAGCAGAGACCTGTCCCCTAGGAAAGAAGACTCCAGAGCAATGACCAGTGGGTGTGTGGTGAGGGGCACCATGAGCACCCTGCCAGGCAGTGAGCATGGGCAGCCTGCCTGCTGGCTGCCTACCTGCCTGCTGGGAGCCAGCCAGCCACATTGCATTGCCTGCTGGATACCAATAGGGTAATCAGTGCATAAGCTGCTAATTAAAATATAAGTATGCTGCAGTGAGAAGGTGCTTGGGCAACGGACCTTGAAATGTACTGTTTGCATAGTTGATGAGAGAGAGTTAATGCTTCTACAGCCACTGGAAATGGAAATCCCTGGGCCTGCCCCACTGCTGCTGCCTCCCCGACCTGCAGTGGTCCTTGTGGTACTGTGAAGGGAGGTTCTGCTCCTGCCTGGGTTCATCCCAGAGGCTACAGCCCTTGCAGCAGAGTTGGAGATAAGGTCTAGGTTCAGTTTATCCTGAAATTTTGTCTAAAGGTGCTGGTTGTGATGTCTGGGGAGGGATGCACTGACCCAGCCTCTCCAGGGAGCGGTGACCAAGGTGTGATGTAGTGGTGGCAAGGAGGTGGCTGGGGAGCTCCAGCCTCTTGTGCTCCTCAGCGACTCCTCTCCTGTAGCACCCACTGTAAGCTGGCTATTTGCTCCCCCCCACCTGTAAACGAGAGGTGTAGGGTGATTGGTTTAATCAGTGTTTGTCAAAGTCCTTTGAGATCATTGGAGGAAAAATATAGGCTTAGGTAGTTTGTGTAAGGAGCCAGACCCAATTCACTCTTCTCTTGTTCTTGCCTGTCCGTGGGGTCTGAGCAGACTCAATATTTACTCAGGTGGCAAAGTCGAACATGGTCAGTACACCCGTTAAACAGATTGGCACACAAATTAAGGGTGAACTACAGTAGATAATTCCGCTTATAATGAACATGGAAAATCAAACAGAGGGTGGGAATTAGGCAACCCTATTTCCCAGACAATAGTCCAAAGAAGTTTCTTACCACCTTTGCTGGGCAGGGGCTGTCCTGCAGGCCACAACTGCTGTTTTGCTTCCAGATGTATATCCAAGCATTTTCTGCTGTTTTCTTCCTGCTCCAAACAGTTGTGCCAGGTCCAAGTGTCCCCCAAGCCTTGATCCTGCAGAAAAGTCTGATTTGTAGGAAGATGGAGCAGGAGCCCAAGGTCTGGATGCTGCTGAAGCTCGGTGTGAGTTTTGGGTCAGGGTTGGCCTGGAGCTGAGCTGAGTCCCCAGTGTTGATGCAGATTTTTATTTGTGAGCTGCTTAATGGCATTGTTCCCACAAAAACATAGTGAGGCAGAGAAATCCTGTGAGACGAGGGGAGATGAGGTGTGTGGAAGTCTGCACCAGGGAGCCCACATCCCTGCTTTTCAGCTTTAACCATGGAGCAACGTGTCTGCCCCTCTGTAACAGGACAGAGAATCAGTGTAGGACAAACTCTCTGGAGGAAACTGAACTTCTGGAAGATTCCATCTTTGCATGCAGGTGCTGGTGCAGGGCCTGCCCTGGGGTGGGCAGGGACGTCTGCTGCAGGGGAAGCAGCATTGCAGGTAGGCTGGGCAGGGAGCAAGGGATGTGCAGGAGTCCTGGCTGGGAGGGGGTCCCTTTGCAGGAATAACCTTTCCAAGCCCAGCTTTCTGAGGAAAGCAGCCCTAGCATGTGGGGAACTTTGGGTTTAATTGCTGAAGGAGGGATCTTCCAGCCTCTGCATGCTTAATAGCTACCTAGGACCATTCATTAACCTGGCAAGTCGTCCAGCGAAGCCAGAGCAACGATTCTAGCTGCCTGCCAGGACATCTCTTTTTTTGTGTGTGGTTTTTTTTACCCCAATAAACTTTCTCCCACCTTCTAGCTCAGCTGATGGATCTGCCCTGAGATGCAAAGAAAGGGTATCTCCAAAAAATGAATCCCCATCAAAAGATTTGTGAGTAGCCAGCCAAACAATTCCAGCCACAAAATAACGTGAGAAAGAACATCATTCCTGAAAGCGCTGCATTATTGATTAAGCATTTGTGATCCATAAAACATAGCAACAACATGGGGATGGCTGCCAAATGAATTCTACCAAAAATTCTACCTCCTTTCACTGCCTCTGATCCTCAAGGACGAGGATAAAGTAAGTTTAGTGCCGAGGAGGAATTCATTTGTATAATAATGGCTTTTGATGACTCGCAAAGGTTATTTTATGATTAGCCATCTAATTATAAAATGGCCAACAATTTCATCTTATCCAAATCTGCATCAGCTAAATTATAAAATGCCCTTGTTTTATGCAAATTTGGGAAATATTGCTTCTCTAACCTCCCAACCCCTCTGTCTGTCAATAAGGCTTGTATGGAGCATAAATCTTAGGGCAGTGCCAGAGCTGGATTCAACTGCAAATAAAACGTGGTGCATTAATTCCGGGGTTGGTGAGTGGCAGCAGAGGGGTGGGGTGGGGCAGACGTGGGTGTCTGACTGTGGTGTGGGTCAATCTGGGCTGCCCTATCCAGGGAGGCGCCAAGACAGGCACAGCGAGGTGGGAGAGATGTGTATTTATTGGGAAGGGTGCATTGATCATCTGAGAGACTGGAGATGGGAGGTGTCCCACTTGGGCTGTGCAGATGCAGGAGGAGTCTGCCCTGTGTTGGCTTTGATGCACATGCCATCCTTCCTCAGCCCTTGATTCCCCTCCACTGGGGAGACCTTGCAGCAGCTTTCTAGTATCTAAGGGAGACCTACAAGAAAGCTGGAGGGGGCTTCAAACTGGAAGAGGGGAGATTTAGATGAGATCTCAGGAAGAAATTCTTCACTGTGAGGGTGGTGAGACACTGGAACACAGGACACTTTCCTGTGATGGTAGTGAGAGTGGCCCAGGTTGCCCAGAGAAGCTGTGGCTGCTCCATCCCTGGAAGGGTTCAAGGCCAGGCTGGGTGGGGCTTTGAGCAACCTGGTCTGGAGGGAGGTGTCCCTGCCCAGGGCAGGAGGTTAGAACAAATGATCTTTGAGGTCCCTACCAACTCTAACCATTCTATGAAGCCCACTGTTTCCCTCTGCTTTAATTTCTCTTGGTCAGCTGGGGTTGAGCGTATTTTTCTGTTTCATCCACATTGCAGGTAGATGGCTCGGAGGAGCACTGCTGAAAGGCTCTATAGCAACAGGCCATGAAGTATAAGTTTCTCTTGTGGATTGTCCCCTCCCAGCATTACAGGGAGTGTGGGTTGGGAGAAACTGAGGCACAGAGCTCTGCCCAGGATCCAATCTCCTGCAGGGTTCATGCATGGTCCCATCCCTCCCTCATGGGCAGGACTTCACATGGACAGTCTGTTCCTTGTGCTCCGTGATCCACAGCTGGCTGGGAGCTGTGGGAACAGTAAACTTTATGGCTTGGTTACAGTGTCCTTCCCTCAATGTGAGATGTGCTAAAAAACCACTTGACCTGTGGACAGTGCAGTTTAAAGCACAGTCACTGTGGGTATTAAAATTAACCGTTGAAGCCAAAAAACTTTGTGAAAGAGTCAATTAAAAATAAATAAATAAAAAAAGTCAAACTAGTATTTTCCTGTTTGACAAAGGAGGAGGCAAAAGAAGTTGTTGCTTCAGCCTTTTATTTACAACTCTCTGAAACTGAACATCTTGGCTACTTCTGGGAGTCGACTTCCCTTCCCAAAAGTGCAACTTCTCTTATAGCACTGGGGCAGGCAATACTGAAATAAAATAGTCTGAGACTGGTAATTCTTGCAGAGGAGGATGGCAAAACCCCATGTGTTTCCATTCACCAAATCAGGTGTTTGGGTTTTTAGCTACCATCCATGTTCCTTTTAAAAAAAGCTTTTAATGATGGGCTTGTGCCTGAATCCCTGGGACTGGCTGGCCCTGTGTGAGCTCCTGAGGAGGAGATGGTGAGAGCAAAGGGAGCATGGTGGGAATTAGGAGATGCTTTGGGAAACCCTGGAGGGTTTCCAAATGGGGGACACCTCAAAGCGGTGGCTGCTTTGGGACTGTGGCCCTGGTGGGGCAGTGGCAGGAGCAGGGACCTGCTGTAGCTGGGATGGGGGTCTAGGCACTAGAGGCAGTGAGAGAGCAAAGGAGGAGAAGAAACACCAGCAAAAGGGGAGGAAAGGAGGATTAAAAAGATTAGGTCCAATTAGATACGTGCACTTTAAACATCAGATCCTATTAAACAGTCCTGGTTTAAAACCAAACCCCATTATATGGTTGCAGCTTCCAGACAAAGTCCTGTTAAGTGGAATTGCTTTGAAATCCAGGGCCTCAGACACAGCCATTACGAAGATCAGGCCCTATTAAATATATTTGGTTTGAAGAGTAGGCCCTGTTAAACACAGGCACTTCAAATCTGGCCTCCAATTAAGCAGAGATGGTTGGAGCTTGTAAAGAGAGGGAGATCCATGGAGCAGTTCCGTGCATCTGCAGTTTCTCCCTGGTGGGGGTGAGCCTTTGTTCCAGCCATGGACAGGATGGCTGTGGTCCCATCTGCACGCGGTGAATTGCCCCAAATTGGTTCTTCAGCATGAAGGACGCTAGGGATGGTCTCCAGGCTGGTGGAGACCAGAGGCATAAGGATTCAGGAGAGGTTTGGATTCTCAATGGAGCAACTGAGAACTAGTAGAATATTGCTGACTGCATCAGGGGCTTGAGAATTTGGGGAAATAAAAGGTGTTCTGAGAACATCTCTGACTTTCGGATGTGCATCAGTGGGCTATAACATCTGACCTCTTCAGACCTGGGTAGGGCCCAGGGCTGTGCTGTAGGTGGGGTGGTTGTGCAGATAGAGAGGTA
Source organism: Jacana jacana (assembly GCA_013400555.1). Taxonomy (NCBI): domain Eukaryota; kingdom Metazoa; phylum Chordata; class Aves; order Charadriiformes; family Jacanidae; genus Jacana; species Jacana jacana. The sequence continues at coordinate 571,284 of VZTM01025392.1, forward strand.
TGTTCTGGATAGCCCCAAGGCATTTAGGTGTATGGTGAGCTGTGGATCACTCTCTAGCTTCCTAAGATGCAAGGAGCCATGTGTGGTGTGGCTTGGCCTGGATCTGTGGTTTGGGTGTTTGAGACTGCTGTTGTCAGCACCAGCCTCTCTTTTCTGCTGACCATGATGCTGCATAGGGCAGCCCCAGGCTTGCTAGGGACTCGCATGGGGTTTGNTGTGGTGTGGCTTGGCCTGGATCTGTGGTTTGGGTGTTTGAGACTGCTGTTGTCAGCACCAGCCTCTCTTTTCTGCTGACCATGATGCTGCATAGGGCAGCCCCAGGCTTGCTAGGGACCTGGTGGTGGTTTTGCTGTAGGATTGAACAGTTGTTCCTCCTGATTTCTCGCATGGGCTTTGTGGCTGCTCCCCATACTAATGATCATGATTAAGACATACATCTTGGTGGTGGGCTGGGGAGATGATGGGGACAGCTGTGGTGTCCGGTCCAAACTCCCTTCTGTGGGGTCCCAACCCTCTGCAATGGGGAGCCCAGAGCCGTTGAGTCATGGCTTGTGGTGACTTGCTTGCATGGCACATTTTGTTTCCTGGCAGATCACCCCTTCTCGTCCCACTTTGTGCCTTCTCCCAGTGTTCTTCATGGTGCTGCTCCTGCTCTGCGTTCACAGTGAGTGATACACAAAGGTGTGAGGAGCAAGAAGGAAGCGTTTTCCATCCACATCAGCACAGGTCAGTGAAAAGCCCTTGAGATGCTTCCAAACCTTACTGGAATCGCTGTGATTTGTTTCCAGGGGATTTATGTGGTCACGAGCCTCAGTAGCATCAGGTAACTTTTAATTAAGGGCCATGTGCTTTTATCTTTGATAGAGCAAAGGGATTTTGCCATTTGGATTTTAGCATATGAAATATTAACTTAAATATATATATTTAATTTTTGTATTAAATATTATATAGCAGCACAGTATTAATATTAAAACTTTAATACAATGTAAATGTCAAAATGAGTTGTAGTGATAAAACCTAAATTAAATGTATTTACCTATCTGTTTCACTTACAATAGCAAAAGATTTTCAAGTTAAAACAGATTTTTTTTTTCTTTTTTCAACAGAAGTGCCATTTCTTTGTCCTACAAGAAACTATTCCATTAGAGGTTGTTTTGTTGGTTTCTTCTTTTTTTTTTTTTTATTTTAACCACTTTTAATCTTGAAGACCCAGGGTTTTAACAAACACCAAGGCTAAGATCTCTGGTGATAGATGAGAGTGCTGTCAGTTCTCATATCTTCTCATCCTGATCTTTCCTCTCCTATTTGCTTCTCTCCCTCCCCTGTTCTGTTCCTAATAAGATGTGTGTACCTGGCCCTGGCTGATGCTCTTGTGGCAGATGGTGAGTACCCAGGAGGGAAGGGTGGCAGCTCTCAGGTGGTAGGTAGTGCTCAGACAGGGCAGAGAAAATAAGCAGCACCTTTTGCTGCCACCTTTGCTGGGTCAGATGACACGTACACAGTGCTCAAAAGCCACAGCGAGGACAAATTTGCTGCATGCACTCTAGAAACCCTGCCTGGCGCATGTGTCATGTGTGATGTCAGTGTGGGGGGAAGCTGCCCCCAGGCACACAGGGAGTCAAGAGGGCCCCCATGGCCATGAGCAGCTTGAGATGAGACTTTGGGTCAGGGATGATGCCTTGCTCTGGCCTGTTCCATCTCCTAGAATCATAGAATGGATTGAGTTGGAAGAGACCTTACAGATCACTGAGTCCCAACCCCCCTGCCCTGGGCAGGGACACCTCCCACCAGAACAGGTTGCTCAAAACCCCATCCAGACTGGCCTTGAACCCCTCCAGGGATGGGGCAGCCACAGCTTCTCTGGGCAACCTGGGCCACTCTCACTACCATCACAGGAAAGAATTTCTTTCTGGTAGCTAATCTAAATCTCCCCTCTTCCAGTTAGAGCAGTTACCCCTTGTCCTGTCCCTGCACTCCCTGACAAGGAGTCCCTCTCCAGCTCTCCTTTAGCTCCCTTCAGGTACTAGAAGGCTGCCCTAAGGTCTCCCCAGAGCCTTCTCTTCTCCAGACTGAACAACCCCAGCTCCCTCATCCTGCCTTCATAGGAGAGGTGCCTCAGACCTGATCATTTTCATGGTTCTCTGCTGGGCCCATTCCAATAGATCCATGTCCTTTCTGTGTTGAGGACTCCAGAGCTGAGCACAGCTCCTCATGCTATTTGGTCCTGCCTGCTTGGATCCTTAGTGGGAGGGGGCTGAAAGAACCTCCTTTCAAGTCCTCTCCTGGTAGGGAGGCCGATCCTTTAGACCTCAAGGAAAGTGGGCAAAACTGCAAATGAGTCCCTGAGAGGCTGTAGGGGAAGGTCGAGGGGGTCCCTGTTCTGCTGGCAAGGTGCCTTCTCTCAGGGAGCAGGGCTGTACCAGCATCATACTGGTGAGCTGAGATGCTGTGGAAATGTCTAAGCTGGCTCAGGGGGTGACAACAGTGCCCCTGTGTAGCTCTGTGAGGCAGGCTGCAGCAGAGAAATGCTGAGGGACCTGTCCCAGCAGGACAAGTTGGCTGGCCATGTCATTGTCCTGGCCATACTTTTGATGTTCCAGGTGGCTGTGATGGAGGAACCCTGTCCCACAGGCAGAGACCACCAGGACAGGTAGGGTGCTGCAATTGTGATGTGTCAACACATGAGATGTGCCGAAGGAACAAGTGCAGAGCAAGCAAGTCTCTCGGTGCAACACCTCTGCACGCCAGGTTTCCTTTTTCTTTCACCTTTTTTATCTACATCCTGGGTTTTGGTGGGTTTTTTTGTTTCGATTTTGGGGTTTTTTTGAAGAAGCAGCAGATGAAAGAGTCCACCACTCACATCAAACCCCTATCAAGTGCATTAAAGGAAATTATTATTTTGGCTTCGTGGTTTGCTTTGAAGGAACCAGTGGCAAAATGATCTAGGAAGGCATGGAAGACACCCCAGCTAGTTTAGCTGCATTTCCAGTGTCAGAAGTTTGTTCTCTGAAGTCATTGAGATGCAGGTGTTTGAAAAGGAAGCAGGAAGCTGCTTCTTTAAGGTGCACTTTAGTTGGCTTCTGCACAGCAGAAGAGATAGCTGCAAACTGCCCCAAAATGACCTCTTCCACTCAAAACAAATCACAGGCTTTTGCAGTGGCAGGGACAAAGGGAGAGGTGCAGAAACATCTCAAAAGATTTCCTCCACCATAGACAGTGTGTTTTAAATTCCATCTCCCTGTTGAATGCAATAAATCAGATGTGATGGCTTCCTGTATGAGGAACATGATCGTGGCCGGGGCTGGTGAGATAGCGGAGGTGCTGCAAGCAGACCAGGAGTGGAGGGTTAGCTGAGCTCTCCTACCTTCTAGGAAATTGCTTCCACTCTATCGGTGGATTTGGGGCAAGCCTTTAATAATTGGGGCAGATTGAACACCAAGATTGCAAGTTATTTAAGCAGGGAGATGTGGTGATTTCGTATTTTCCTGTGTGTGAGCTATAAATCGTAGCCTTGTTGTCTGGCTATGTGAAGGCTAATAAAAACCAATAAAAAAACCAGTTCTGTTCAGCAGGGAGGGTCACTGATGACATGCCAGCAAGCTCCTTGGGGTGGAACAAGGCTGCTTGGTGCTCCATGTGTGGGGGGGTCCCCAGTCTCCTCACCCTGAGGTGCATATGGGGGACAAGGGAAATATCAGCATCTGCTTCCCTCCTGTCCCCCTGTCAGGAAGGAGACAATGCTCGCTGGAGCTCCCCAGTTCTTGTTGGTCCCTTCCAGTGGGGACATGTGCAATCCCTCAGCAGAGTGAGCGAGGGGATATTTTGGGGACAAATCAACTGAAGGACCTTCTGCTGCAGGGTGTCATTAACTTCAGTTTTCTTGTCTCTGTTGAGGGAAATCAAAGCTGTGTATAGCTGCTTTGGCCAAGGGTGGAGTAATTTTATGGCCAATAAACAACTTTTACAGATGGTATGGGCTTAACTGTTTTGGTGGTTATATCTTGTGTCTAGGCTGCAGATTTGTCCACTGAGGAGGGACTCTGCAGTCCTTTGCCTGCACACAACCCCTGGAGCACAGTGGGGTCTGCGCTCCTTTGAAGCACCCGTTGTGGTTTACTTCCAATTTTCTGAATTGTTTTTCCTTACTATTCAACATGAGATACCGTATATCTTTTTGGGAGGCTCTTCAAATGTAGATGGAGGGCAGGAGACTGTAGATACGTCCTGTGGGACATGGGTGAAGACCAGAGGGATGGGATATTGGGCAAAGGACCTGGAGCACACAGCGCTTTGTTTCTGTAGTATCTCTTGGCTAGAAAGTCAGAGGAGCTTATTTTTGTGGCTGCAGTGGAAGCGAATGCTCCTTTTGGGCAGAGGGATGCCTGAGTGGCACCCACAGGGATAAGCACACAGTGGCAGTATTTCCTTGTTTCTGAAACACAGAGGAATATAAAAAACTAAGTGATAGATGGAGTTTGTTTTTTATGGGTGGGAGAGGAACGTTGTACTTTTTACCACTAGCCACAGAGGGACTGAAACTAAGTAGAACCTAGACCATTAATGTGGCTTTAACATGCTGGGGAGAGGTAGCTAAACAGAGAGGAGAGTGGGAGGGAGGGGATGCCATCTGCCCCAGGAGGTGAGCACAAGCCTCCAGGCTTCAGCCTGGCCTTTGGGAGTAGGGACTGTCCCCAACTCTGCAGACACAAGGGGTCAGAGTGCCGGACCCAGCCAATCCCCCTCCTAGGGACAGGCTGTCCTGCTCAGTGTGATGCTGCATGGTACCCTATCCAGCCCCAAACTGGGTTTGGGGATTGGATGCTGTGCAACCCGATGGGTCTGAGCAGCAGCCTGGCTGAAAGGACCTGCTAGCAAAGCTGCCATTTACCCTATGAAGACTCCTTTCTGGCCCTGTTGGAAGGAGCACTATGCACTTCCTGGCTGAGAGGCACCAGGGAGGGTCAAGCACCAAAATAGAGATTGGCAGCATTAGGTTTGCCTCTGGGTTTGTACTTGGGTAGCTCTGAAGACTGCTGAGCCTTCATCTCTGCTGCTATTTCTCTCTGAGCCTGTGCCTTACAGAGTGCTGGTTGCTGAGCTGATGGGAAATCTGCCTTAAATTGGAGGCATTTGTAAACATGGCTCGCTGGATTTGTAGGGAACTGCTATTGAGCTGCTGTGCTATTGATTTCGACATTTTACCTGGGTCTGCGGTCCCGTTCCTCTTCCTTTCCATTTGCTTTGGGCTCTGCTGGTGTGTATTACAGGAGCTATTCCCTCCTTTCCCAGGAAGGGGAGCAGGGAAGCAGCATTGTCCCCACGGTCCGGGCTCACACCTACAGGGTGAAGCTCCTTCACACAGCCTGGTGCAGCACAGCACTGTTCCAGCAAAGAAATTTATTTGCCTCCATCCAGGCTCAATTTTCTCCTGTGGTGATCCATAGGAGATCGAGAGCACCCACTGCAACCTCTCCATCCTATCACCGTGCAATCAGACACAGAGAAAGCAAGGATTTGAAGGGTACAGCCATTTTTAAAGGAAAATTCCAAGCTCCCTCTCTTTGCTGGATGATGGCACATTTCAGGACATCACGAAGAGGATCATGCCACTGACCTGAAGGAGGCCACCAAAAAGAAATTTCTTTCTCCAGACGCTGTTTCAGCATCTCTTGCCGGGTGGTAACCCCTCTGGTCCTTACCCCTTGCCCTGCAGAAGGAGATGGCAAGGCCACTGAGCAGCTTCAAGGCACTAAACCGAATGGATAGACTTAATTCTGCTGGCTGGAAAACCCACAGCAGCCAGAGCAGAGTGTGATCACTGCCGGCAGCAGGTTCCTGTCCCCAGTGCCATCCTCCCAGGCAGAGCTGGCTTGTCACCGCCCTGGGCCCAAGCATGGGGGGATCGGGTACTTCACCCAACAGCGCAGTTCCTGGGGTCACCCCAGCTTCACAAACCCATCTACAGTTGTCCCTGCACCTCTATTGACGCGGCCAGACTCTGCTGGGCAACAGTTTAACACAGGGATGGTGTTTACAGAGCCCTCTCTTGTTTTTCCAGCTGCATTTCCCAGCCCATTGGGAGCAGGGCAGTGGGGTGCCACGGCAGTGAGGTGCCACAGCAGCGGGAACCAAGCCCTCAGTCTCTGTCCCATCTCAGCTTTGGGGTTCCCAGTCCATCTTAGCACCTTAAGAGCGGCTCCTTAAGGAGCATTTTGGAGCACAGGGTGGAGAAACTGACTTTTCCCTTTTGTGAGGAAAAAAGTACATCTTCAGTGCTGGTGTGAAATGGCATAGAAAAGGGAGTTGTCTGGATTACAGGGAGAGAAATACCAGTTACATTAAGATGGGGGTAAAATCAGGAAGGCTTTATCAGGGCCATTCACTGACAAAACTTGCAGCTACAGGCTGTATAAGAAAAGGCTCAGATCTGAACCCGCAGAAACATTTCTGTTACAATCCTGCAGCACTCAGGCAAAACTCCTATGGGGTCCAGCAGGAGCTTTGCTTGGGGCCTGGAGGATTTACCCTATTGGTCTTTTGAAAAATGTTAGAGAGTTTAAAAACCATGGGCTGCCTTACTCCGAGGAAGACGATGTGCAGGGGCAATGCCCATGCCTGCATGTCACAGTGAGGGCCAGCACACAGCGTCCCTGCCGAGGCACCGGGCTTTTCTCCTTGTCCTTTCCCATTCACCGTACAGTGAGAGGAAAGGGATGAAAGGAAGAATTTAGAAAGTTTCTCTCTCCACACTGTCAGCTTTTTTCCTATTTTTTTTCTTTTTCCCTCCTCTCCTTTATTTCCTCTGTGCTTGGCTGGGCTGTGAAGTCCTCTTTGTTCCTGGATGCCCTCTGCCCTTGGCGCTCATTGAGGATGCTAAATGGCCAGCATGGGGTCAACAGAGGAGCCCTCCTGTGGCACTCTGTGCTTTGTTAGCAGTGGCCCTGCCACGTGGCCCTCCCCGGAGGCTGCGGTGCTCGCTGTGAGCTGCACGGACACTGATGTGACCCAAGAGGTGAAGCTTTTCTACTGCCTCAGGTACCAACATGTCCCTGTGTGACTGTGTTCTGCTAAGGAGACAATGAACCATTCCTGCACCTTGAGGAGCTGGTCTCTGGCGCCTTGCAATGGGATTCAAGCACTTGGGGGCTTTTAACTACCAGTTTGTGCTGCAAAACACGGTCACTGGGGACAGTTGTCACCGTCCTTGTCCTGGGCTGGTGGGAGGTGGCAGGCTTCCATAGAAATAGAAATCATAGGAACACAAGGTTGGAAAGGACCTACAAGATCATCCAGTCCAACCATCCTCCTGTCACCAATACTACCCACTCAGCTACTAAGTCATGTCTCATAGCACCTCGTCCAGACACTTCTTGAACACCAGCAGGGATGGTGACTCCCCCACCTCCCTGGGCAGCCCATCCCAGTGCCTGACCACTCTTGGGGAGAAACAGTTTTTCCTGACCTCTCATCTAAATCTCCCCTGGTGCAACCTGTGGCCATTCCCTTGAGTCCTATCATTTCTCTGGGAGAAGAGGCTGACCCCTTCCTTTTCAAAACTTCCTTTCAGGAAGTTGTAGAGTGCAATGAGGTCTCGCTTGAGCCTTCTCTTCTCCAGACTAAACAATCCCAGCTCCCTCAGCCATTCCTCACAGGACTTGTGCTTCAGACCCCTCACCAGTTTTGTTGCTTCTGTGCCGCTCCGTGCCAGGGCTGTTTGCTGCAGAGCTGCCCCATGCCCCCTGCTGCAGTGTGGGATGCACCCTGGGCATCATGCTGGCAGGAAGAAAGAGACATAAAAAAAAACCCCAAAAAGGTTCATGAACCTATTTCTGTTTTCTGGCTGCTGCAGTTATTTTTAGGCCCCCGTCTCTTTCCCGCATGACCCAAGTTTTACCACTCCAGGCAATTGGATTAATGACAACCCTGCTGCAAGGTTATTTAAGCCCATAATTAAGTAGAATGAAGAGCACTGTTGTAAGCAACAGTCTCTGGTTTTCAGGTTCTCCACTTTCCAATATATGATGGGGAGAAGAGCTGGCCCCAGGGTGCTGTGACCCTGTGGGTATATGGGCAGTGCTGGCACAGGTGCAGCTCCTCACTAAAGCACATCCCTGTTAGAAAATTATGCTTCCTGAAAAGATGGAGACAAAAGAGCATCCTGCAATGGAAGAAGGAGCACAGGTGAGGAGCCTCTGGGGACTTGGTGGAAAACCAGAAATGAGAAGTAACATGCCAGGCAGCTCAAAACCCTGGGGCAGAACCAGCCGCATGCCACACATGCCAGCAGCTGCAGGGGAAGGATGGGGAAAAATGGTGACTGTTGATAAGCGGGAAATTCTTCATTCTCAGACACAGCACTCAGGTTATGTCCTGAAGGATGAACCTCTGTAACCTATATGGTGGTTTTTTCTCTTGTGCTTCAGGTGGCCGTGGCTCCCCGTGCCATCGATTGGAATGTCCGATCAGCTCAAGCCCTGCACCACTGAAACCTCAAGAGTCAATTTGTGGCAGCATCTCCCAGAGGTTAATGATAACATTATGGAAAAGTGGTCAGTTTTAAGTTCTCTGCTGTCTGATTTCAGTCTGTGTCTCCATGTACTTGTGCTGCTGCAAAAAAGCAGCCACCAGCTGCTTATTGCAATAGCATCTGGCTTTCACCTGATTATTAAAGGGTTTTGCTGTTTATTTTTTGTTTTGCTTTGTTTTTTGTTTTGTTTTGTTTTGTCTGTTTTGGGGTTCTTTTCACTTCCTGGTAGTGGGTGCTGGGTTGCTAGGGGGAAACCATCTGTGTGACTGGGGAGATTGAGGGAGTTGGTAACAGAAGGGATGTTATCAGAGTCTGGTACTTTAGGAGACCATGGTAATCCGAAGCTGATTACAGCTGGGCTGGTGCAGCAGGAAATTTGGGACATATTGGACACTGACGCTTCCCAGCAGCATCACGCAGCACGTGGCTGTGGGTGCTGGGGAACAGGAGAGCTCTTTGTGTTTGCATGGTCTTGGGACAAAGGGTGACCCTTTCCCTTTGAGATCACAGCTGGTGGTCTTTTTGGCTAAGGGAGATGGGAGGGGAAAAACTAGGGCGGGGGGAAGGAAGTGGGGAAAAAGAAGGAGATGGGAAGCAGGGAAGCATTGCAGCCGATGGCTGGGCTGGCAGTGGGCACGTGGCTGTAAGGGTGAAGGTGTCCACAGCCAGCACTCACATTTCCCTGCCGTGACAAAGTCTCCATCCAGGGCTGCTCCCCATGGGCTCAGGTCAGTCCCACACAGCCTTCCTGAGCACCCAGATTTATTGTCCCTGTGCTCGGCCACGCTTTTGTGTTGCTCTCTCTGAGTAATGCAGCCTGCGCAAATCCAGCACATAAATCCCAGGTGTCAGAGCAGGTGGTGATGTATCCTCACTGGGGGCAGAGAGGTGTCTCTCACTCCTGAGAGTGAACTTTATTAACAATTATCAGGGATTTGATCACTTTCAGGCTCATAAATAAAGGCCAAGGGGAGTTGCATCGGTGCTGTTCTCTGTGGAGGGTTTTGGGTCAGCCCTGAGGCCACTGGGCCAGAGCGGGCTGTGACTGGGGGGATGGGTTTTGCTTGTGGTGTGGCCATTTGCACAGCAAAGCCCCATGCTGTGGTCCAGCCAGGCAAAGATGCTGCGGTCCAGCTTGCCCATGGCTTAGTGAAGAGATGGGAAACTTTTCTCTTGGGTGCCTGTGGGGTGCTTTCTTCCACGGTGGAAGGCTTTCTCAATGCTCCATGATGCTGCTGTGCCTGCACATGAGAGAAAAGGCAACCTGTGAGCCTTTGGGGGAGATGACAAGTTCTGCAGATTGTAGTGTGGCAGTTCTGGGCTCCCCAGTTCAAAAGAGACAGGGAACTACTGGAGAGAGCCCAGCGTAGAACAACAAAGATGATGGAGGGATTGGAGCACCTCCCTGATGAGGAAAGGCTGAGAGAGCTGGGACTCTAGCCTGGAGAAGAGAAGGCTGAGGGGAAGCCTTATCAATGCTCACAAGGATCTGAAGGGCGGGCTGAAGGAGGATGGAACCAGACTCTTTTCAGTGGTTCCCAGTGACAGGACGAGGGGCAATGGGCACAAGCTGGAACATGGCAAGTTCCATTCAAATATGAGGAAGAGCTTCTCTGGAGTGAGGGTGGCAGAGCCCTGGCAGAGGCTGCCCAGTGAGGGTGTGGAGTCCCCTTCTCCGGAGACCTTCATGCCCTGCCTGGATGCCATCCCAAGTGATGTGCTCTGGGCAACCCTGCTTTGGCAGGGGAGTTGGACTGGAAGAGGTCCCTTCCAACTTGGACAATTCCCAGATTCTGTGATTCCCTTTACCCTGGGTGGGAATGTCCCTGTGCCAAGAGGGGACTGGTGCTGCGGGTGCTTTTTGAGCAGAAAAAGGGCTTGCAGGGCACACGTGGCTGCCCCATGTCACTGCCATGATGCAGGGGGGCTGTATCGCGTTGGCGCCAGCGTCTAACATCAGATGTAAAAGCAAGCAAAGACCCCCAAGCCACTCCTACCCCAGCCTGCGCTCATCTAGCTGCATTTTGGGTTATTGTTCAAATCTTTTCAGCTCCCACTCAAGCATCAAGGTAATGGGGTGCTCCCCATGGTCCTGCTCCCATGCTGGCTGTGGCACCTGGCTTTGGTGGTGCCGTGGGATTATGCGTGAGGCTCTGCTCAGGCTGCCCTAGATCAAACTGCTATCAATTGCTGCTCTGATTCCCGCTGCTGTATTTACTTGCTCAGGAATAATTTGCTTAAGAAAACCCTGCTATGGCGATTAATGAGTCCCCAAACCTTTTGATTTCTTATTGGGTTCCCAGCCCCAAAATCTCCAGAGTTTCTGTGTTTGTCTTGAGGGACAGTCTAGGGTTTATATCGCGTAATTTGGGGTTGCATGGGCTGATCCATTGCTGCTTCATGGATAAGTACCAGCAGATAGACACCATTCTGGGATGTCTTTTGGATGGTTTGATGAGCCTAATGGCACCACTGCGTGTGGGGAGACCATGTCCAACAGGGAAACCTTTGCCTGCAAACCTCAGAGGGGGAGAAAAGCAGCCCCTAATACCCAAGCTGGGAGCACGGGCATAAAAACTCCGCAAAAACCATGATACACTCATGTACCTGTGTGGCCATGGGTCTTGGCAGCCTCCTGCCCCTGCAAACACCATTTGTTTTATGTAGCAGTGTTCCACAGTGAGGAATCATAGAATGGTCCAGGCCAGAAGGGACCTCTAGGGTCATCTAGTCCAACCTCCCGCAGTCAGCAGGGACACCCCCAACTAGACCAGGTTGCCCAGGGCCTCACTGAGCCTCCCCTTCAATATCTTCAGGGAAGGGGCCTCAACCACCTCCCTGGGCAACCTGTTCCAGTGTCCCACCACTCTCACAGTAAAGAACCTTTTCCTAATACCTAATCTAAATCTGCTCTTCTCTAGCTGAAGCCATTGCCCCTCGTCCTGTCACTGCAGGCCTTTGTAAACAGACCCTCCCCAGCCTTTCTGTGGCTCCCTTCAAGTACTGGAAGGCTGCTCTTAGGTCTCCCCATACCCTCCTCTTCAGTTTGAACAACCCCAGCTCCCTCAGCCTGTCCTTGTAGCAAAGATGCTCCAACCCCCTGATCATCTTTGTGGCCCTCCTCTGGACCTGTTCCATCAGGTCCATGTTCTTTCTCTACTGAGGGCTCCAGACCTGCACACAGGACTCTAGGTGAGATCTAACCAGAGCAGAGCAAAGTGGCAGAATCACTTCTCCGGATCTGCTGGCAGTGCACCTTTTGATGCAGCCCAGGATGGGATTGGCCTTCTGGGCTGCAAGTGCCCCCTGCCTGCTCATGGCCAGCTTCTCATCCACCAAGACCCCCGAGTCCCTTTCCTCAGGGCTGCTTTCTAATCATCCTTCTCATTAATCCAGCATCCAGCACGGCGGGGCCCTGGCTGTGGGCAAGCCAGCAACGGGAACATGAAACCATGTTAATAAAAGGAAGCAAAAGTGGGGCTTGCCAAGATGTAGCCATGGTGAGGGTTGTCAGGAAATGACAACACTGCGTGCAGGCTCTGTGCAAGATTAGAAAATGCTCAGAAATGGTCCCCCTGAGCCTTTAACCAGGAATGGACAGTATGCAAATACAGTGAGTTACTCATTGCAAAATAGGACAGGGTTTCCATGGATAGAAAGCAATTTTATCCTTTCATTATGCAGGCTCCTCGCTCTTACGTACGTTGAAGAGAAAGAGAAATTATTCTTCTTTTTTTTTTTTTTTTTAATAAAAAGCAGTGAACAAAGTGAATGGAAAGGTTTGTGCTGCAGAGGAGCTTTTGGAGACCCTCACTGCTCAGGGCAGGGATGGAGGCAGGGACCACGGGGCTGTGCTTGGTGACAGCCTGGGATTGGGTCCTTGTTTTGGAGCTGGTGTCACACTCCCCAGCTGCAGCTGGGTTTAGTGTGAGCTCTCTCCCGGCCTTGTCTACAGACTGGCTGTAAACCCCAGGGGTGGCTGCTGTGGCCACCCTGGGGAGGAAGGGGGAATTGCCAGGCTGGGGGAGCCAGTTTGGTCCTATGGGTAGATTCGTCACACTGAGAGGAGGGCACCAGCTGTAAAGATACGTGTGAGCACGAGCAAGAGCTGACTCATGGGGCAGATACACCCCCACCCTGAACCCCACCAACAGGGAAGATGTGGTATTTTCTCTTTTGATACTTTCCCTGAATTTTCCATCAGTGAGAAAAAAAAAAAAAAGTTCCTGTTTAGCTGTTCCAGTCTAATTTGGGATGAAAACAAAATGCTGAAATATTCCTTTGGCCCGAGGCGGTGTTTAGCCAGCTCTATTAATACAGCTGCATGCATATTAATAGCCGGGCTGCTTGCAAGCAGGGTGCGTGTTTGGCCATGCCTGGGTGGTGTGAGGCTGGAGCAGGGATTCAGGAGAACTTGCAGAGTAGGGCTGATGGTTGGACTTGATCCCAAAGGTCTCTTCCAACCAGAAGTTTCTATGATTCTATTCTATAATGTGGGATGCAGTGCTGCCTGCTCCCCAGGGCTGCCAGGCTGCAGCCTGCCTCCCTGCCTGCGTGTCCTATGGGGCAGCGGCCTGCAGGGCCGGTGGCTCTGCATCCCCTGGGTGAGACACAGCATCCCCTCTCAGGTCTCCCCCCCCGACATGCTGGGGCCACTGGGTGCTATAAGCGAACTCCAGGCTGTAGGTGCTTTTGGCTGTTTTTCTGCCTCTAGATGGCACTGACCCAACATGCATGGTTCAGGAGCAGGACAGTGTCTGAATTATATAATTTTCCCTCCCTTGGGTTATTTTTGTGTTGGAATCCTGTAATAATGGATGTTCAGTTTTGGTGGCAAGGTGCTGATTATGGAAATAATCGATGCCATTGTGAGAAAAGTGCCTGTTGATGCTAGGCTCTTCCCCTCTCTCCTCCTATGGGAGCCAGGGCTTGGTGGGTGCCCATCCCCTGGGCCTGAGCAGATCAGGGACCACTGGGGCAGGAGGGTTCCAGCCTGTGGGCTGGGGAAAATGGTTATCCCTAGTAACAGCTTTGCTCTCTTAAATCCCATTTTATGCTTATTTCCACATTCCTTGAGTCAAGCAGCAAGAATCTGCCTTAAACCCTGGAGCAATGTGAGATCTATGGAGCTTGGGGATGTACCATAGACCAAAGGCATGAGGAGAGAGAAAATTCCTGTTCTGGCTTGCCCTGCCATGGAGTGTAAAATGCTCTGTGTTGGGTGGGAAGGGGGTTCACAAAGGGTGCCTGGTCACTGTGCATCCCTTCCTGCAGCACCCATGCCCCCAGCACCGTCCTCCTCCTCCATGGGGACCAGGATGTGCTTTTCCCACCATAGGGTTAGATGCTGGGGAGGACTTTATAAAGAGACCCAGACACATGAGGTGCTGCAGGGATGTTCAGAGCCAATGACTATCAGAAATAAGGGTCGTGGTTGCAAAGACTATCGCCTGGTGAGGCTGGCCACAGCCCCTCCATGGAGTGGGAGGGTCTTGGCCCCTCGCTACCCCCTTTCAGCCAAGGGGGGATTTGTTTCCTGATGGAAGATAAAGCCCCCAAGGTCACCCAGGCTGAAAGGCTGCTTACGTTCCTTTCTAGGAAATAATCAGAACATTTTTGATAGCATTTTGCCTGACCTCGTGGATAATAACTTGCAGAGAGGGAAAGCAGGGATGGGGTTGCAAATGCAATAGAGCCCAAAGAGTCTGTCTGGGATCCTGCAGGGGTAAAGAAGGGTTAACAGCCTGTCCCATAATATTCATTTGTAGGTATCTGAAGACTGGGGAGATCACCAACTATAGTTTCTGGGCAGCTTGAAAAAGGGTATTGTACATATAGTTGTCTCTATAGTATGTGTTTGTTTGTATTACTTAATATTCAACCATAAGCTGCCTTAAAGACAGTGTGGCATTATTTTAAGCTTTATTTAAAGGACAAGTGAGGGGAGATTTCTGGGAAATCAGGGCTATTCCCCACACAGCAAGGGAGGGGAATACTTAATTCCGTCCTTTCCACCACAAATTAGCAAGTGTGTGTTGCCTGAGCAGGAGGGAATACAACTTGGTTGGGAGATTTTGTATAATGCAGGAGGCAGCTCTTCTCCCAGGGTCTGCCATCCTCACCGCCCTGATTTCTTGGAGATGGATGTATCACTGTGTCTGGGTCCCTTGCTGGGATGTGCCCTTGAAGCAGCTTCCCCAACATGCCTGAAAAGCAGCAAAGTTAAACCTGTGACCATGCTCATGGTTGGTGTTGTGTTGGGAGGACTCCCCAGCAGGAGAAGCACAGATGGGTGCTTACAAATCAGTAGAGAAGGGTTAAAAATCTTACACATGGCTGGGCAAGATGCCTTTGCCCTTTCCTGTAAGAGGGAAAGATGAGGACCAGCAGATTCCCATCTCCCCAGCAGGTACCCACAGCTGGTACTGCTGTTCCACCAGCCTCACTGCAGGGCTGGGGGCCAGAGGGGAGCCTGGGGTAGGGCTGTCAGGGGAAGAGCATTTATTTAAATTTAATCATGTTCTGGGAACCCATTGTGCCCTAAAGAGCAAGTTATGTGAAATCCTCTTGATTTTTAACCCCATCCCATGCGCTTTGGGAAGGTCTGATTGATGGGGTTTAGCTCTTAGAATTGGCACTGTTGTTTCCAGCAAGAAAGAATTGCTGAAATGCACATTTTCAAGAAGATTTTGGGAAGGGTCGTAATGTCATTGAAAGAAAGATGGATGTTTGGTTTGGATGAAGGCTCATAAATTGTCTGGGGGATGAGTGGATCTACTGGGAAATATGAATGTGGGTAAAGTATTCACACTATCTTCTATTTGTGGAGTAATCAAAGCTGCCAGAGTATTTAACTCTTCAGCAAGTGTTTCTGCTTTTATTCATATTTGCTAGAGAGTTGCTGGGTTTGCTGCACATCCTGTTGTAGGAATGTGGAGCTGAGGTCCCCCTCTGTTGTTCCCGGTAGGACCCTGTTTGCTCTCCTGACTTCCAGCTGAACTTTTTTTTCCAAGGCTTCTTTTCCTCCTGGAAAAAGACATGTGGTCATGAGGTCCCTGGAGCCAAAAAAAGAGTGGTGGGTTGTTTTTTTCTCGTTGATCCAAATGGTGAGTGCCTTGTGGGTGGTCCCAGCACTCTGCTGACATGGTGGCAGCAGGGCGAGGTGTGAGAGGTGCCCTTAAAAATTGGTTGGAAGTGATCCATGGTTTGTTTGTGATTCTGCATGACCAAGGGATCAGCAAAACAGCAGAAGCAGCAAATTCACCAACTTGCCCAAATATTGGGCAGGTTTTGGGGCAGGATGGTGATAGCAGAGCTTTGCATTCCTACACATCCCCTGGGCAGGAGGGAGCAAGGTCTAGTACCCTGGACTCGCACAGAGAAAAGAAATCTTCCAGCCACAGAGAGATAAAGATGAGGAAAATCAATCTGGAGCATTTATAATGAATAGTAAATAAGCAAATATGGGCTAGCTGTCTACACAGGTATATTGCTTCATCAAGAGATGCCAGTGACATCCTGATAATGGCTTGTGTTTAATAGCAGGATTTAATGTCCCTGTAAAGGGAGCAGGCAGTCATCTGTTGTCAGAACCACAAGATAGAGTTTTCTTGTATTACACTTTCACAAATTGCTCGTGAAATAAGGAGGTCAAGTGGCGATGGAGACTGGTACCATCCCTTCCTGCCTCCCAGACGGAGCAGGACTTGCTGCTGTGGATGTGCCAAGGGCCAGCGGTGGCTGCCTGGCTGCAGTGGGCAGTGGGGAGCAAAGTCTGTGTCAGGTCCTGTTGTAGAGAGTTGCCCTGACCCAAAAGCGGCGTGGTGACTGGTGCAGTGGGGGCTGTGGCTCCGTGGTGAGGTCTGCCTTTGAAGCAGAGGCTTGCCAAGGCTGGGCTGTGCATCCCCGAGGTCATGGGGGGATGCTCTTGTGGGAGATGCGGTCATGGGGATGCTCTCATGAGGGTGTTTTCACGGGGATGCGGTCATGGGGATGCTCTCGGACCCATTCCCCGGCTGCACAACCCAAAACTCCCAGCACAGCCCACATCAGTGCTAGCTCAACACTGGCTGGGCGCTTAGCCCAGGCAATGCAGACCATCCGCTGTAATTCCAGAGTTTCCCACCCCGTTGTAGCCCTGTTGTGCTGTGGGATGCTATTGCTTCCCCAAAAACTCCGCATGCTCTGGATGTGCAGACATCCTCTGGGACCCTGGCAGCGGATGGGCTGTCTGGGGGGGGCAGCAGCTCTCTCCCCCTCCCCAAATCCCCACTCCTCCACAGCTACTGGGCTCCCGGGGCAGAGGGAAGGGAGCTGCAAGGTCGTTCACAGGCTGTATCAAAGGGGTCTGTTGATATCATGGTAACCACAGGGGTGGAACTTGATTAGCTGGGGTTGTGATCAATAATTAATGATGGTTATTTATTATTTGTTAAGTGCTGATGCTGGGTTCGCTTCCAAATCCCCCAACAGATATATAGCCCCGTTCGGCGTCCCCGAGTTGCATTTTTATGCTGCTCGTGGGTCACAAAAGATTTCACAGAAAGAATATTTTTTAAAAAGTCGAATCCTTTGTGTGGCGAGAACAGAACCCTCCCACTGCTGTAAAATTTGCTGTAACTGGGGAGAAAAAAATTGTCTTCTTTTTCCTAGCGTTTTGATTTCAGGACAGCTCTCAGCCGGCTCAGGATGGCATAATCTGCGGGTCAGAAGTCGGTACAGGAGGAGTGCGAGTTCATTCCTGCAGCTCCCCTGCTCCACTGAAGCTGGAGCTGCGCTGAGTGCATCAGAGCAAAGAGAAGTGAGATGTAATGCAGCCGGATTTGAAAAGATTTGAATGATTTAGTTGGCTGGGTCCTGGGCGGAATGTGCCTGTGGTGGTACCTGTGAAGTTGTGTTAAAGCCCGAGGGCTGCGATTCATCCCAGGGCAGGAGATGGGGGAAGGTCCTCGGCTTTCCTTTAGCTCTGTAGAGGGATGGTGGTACCCTCGGTCCCTGCTGTCAACTGGGTATGGGCAGGGGGAGAGGTGCCACCGAGGTGGTTTTAGCTCTCAGGCGAGAGAGGTCTGTGCCGTGGGTTCAGCTCTGTTCAATGGCAAGGGATTACACAAGAAGAGAGGGCAACCTGATGGGGTGGAGGGACCAGGAAAGGTTCAGGAACTGGAGTGGGTGCGATAATGTGGACTCCCATCTGAAAACCAGCATCCTGTGGACCCCCTGCGCTGGTGGGAAAAGCTTAGAGGGTAGGAAGGGAGGGAGCCCTTTTCTGCCCACCTCTGTGCTCACCCAGCAAGGTGCTGCTCCCTGTTGCCCCTCACGGGGACAACATCCACCATGGCGAGCACTATCCCCTCCATCCTCTAACATTGGGTGAAAACAATCTGTTTTGGTTTTTGTTTTTTTTCAAGAGGGAAAAGGAAACCAGCTGGGATTTAAGAAGACACTACAGGTGGTTATTTAGGACTTTATAGACCCCTTCCTAGAGGCCTCTTTAGGGATCTAGGGGGTCTAGGACTGTAGACCCCCTTTACAGACCCCTTCTCAGAGATCCCTCAGCTGTCCCAGGGAATGACAACTCGCTGTTAGCAGGAGGGACAGGGAAAGTGTCTGAAGGGACCAGGGACCTGGGGACCTCACCAGTGGAGCTGCCATCTCCCCTACCTGAACCTACTGGCTCATGCTTTATTTTAATGAACTTAGCAGCTTTTTAAAGCTAATTACATTTCTCACTCTATTGCTCCAAGAGATTAGAGAACCTCCTCTAATTTCCGACCTGGATGTGACTGCAGATGAACCCCTCCCAGCAAGGCAGGGCTGATGCCCCCCTGACACCTGCTGGAGCTCCCTGTGTGATCGGTGGGGCAGGGGCTCCCCCGCAGAGCCCGTCAGCCCTCACTGCTGTGTCTCTCTGTGTGTAACCCGGGTTAAAAGCCTGCCACTGAGGCTCTGCTCCCCGCAGCACCCTCCAGGCTCACGGCGGCCTGTCTGCTCCACGGCTGCCTCGTAAATCCCTCCCGTCCCTAAAATACCACCATTAATTCTGCTGAGCTTTAGCCACCATCCTCTCACTCCGGGCTTCACGGTGTCAGCTTAAACCAGCAAGGGCTGGAGTACGGACGGTGATGGATGTAACTGGGAGCCTTCAGAACAAATGTGCATTGAGTGTCAGTGTTATTTGTTGCTGTCTGATGGCAAGAAATCAAATTTTTAAGCAAACTCTAGATACTCTATGGCCCTATTGTTATCTCGCTGGTCCCGCTGACTTGGACAAATCACTCTAAGCTTTGTGCTTTATACATACTTTATGGTTGGGGTTTTTTTTTTGCCAGAAACCTTTGTCACCATCCCATCCCAGCCTTGTGTCACACAGGGAGGTGAGGTTAATCTCCTCTTGTTATAGAGAGAGAATTAGGGAGCTTTATTTCATATGGAACCACTCCCTAGTTAATCCCTGTTTTGATGCAGCAAGAAAGAGAGTGAAGGGTTAATGAACCCTCCCCAGAGAGATTAGTCTGGAATTTTCAAGGCTTCTTTAGTCCCGAAACATTTATTAAAGGCTCTTTTTTTGTTGTTTTAAACTCGTAATGCTTCATTCAAAGAAATCCCTCCTGGAGAATTCTTTCAATTTGGTCTCCAGCACAGAAACAAACTGGCTTATCTGAGATCTTTTAATATCATATTCAGGGCTTTTAATAAATGTGAGTTTCATCAGTGCCTTTTTTTTTTTTTTTAAACTAGGAAGATAATTTAATATTAACACATCACACCTTATCACCCAATAACACTTAGTCCCTGTAATCTTATGACAGCCTAATTTCTGTAGCAACATCCCCTGTGTCAAATCTGCTCCGTTCCATTACTACCCCAGCTGCTCGTGGAGCCTGGGTTGGTAATGAATATTCTGGCTTCTAAGCTTTTATCTAAGGATTATGAAATGAATTTGGAGTTTAGCTTGAGGGAGTTACAGCTTCATTTTGCCTAGTGGAGTTTGCTCATATCATTGGAAGAAATCGTAGGGCTTTTTTATGCTAAAAATGTAAGATAGGGAACCAAAAATATATACATGCATAATCCCCCGGATGGGGCAAGGTATTAAGTGCAGGAATTGGGAAAAAGGGTTAATTGAAAAGAGAGATGGGGAGATGGGGAGAAGTGGCTGCCTGGCTCCCAGGGAAGGGGAGAGCAGGACCATGGTGCTCTCACAGCCCCCCCGTCTCTCCTGGGGGCAGATATTGGTGAGGGTTTGAGTTGGAGGAAGCAGAGGGTCGCTCCCCACACATTTAGGTGGGTCGTCCACCAAGGTAGCGGCAGTGGGGACCCCCTGATCACAGCGGGTCGGTGCCTCTCCCCTCCCTCCTTTCTCAATTGTGTCACTAACAGCTTTTGCTTAATTTAATATGCGGCTCGGAAAGGCTGAAGATGAGGTGAGCTCATTTGGCATAATTATTAGATGTGTCAGGAATGTGAAATCTGAGGCAGTGTAACTGTCCTGGAGCCATCACACCTCCGACAGCCTGTTGGCTGTTGATGCTGCAAGGATGGGAGACACACCTGCTTCCTCAAGAAGAAAATAGACTGTTAAAAAAAAAAATGGTGAAGGCTAAACTGGTATCATGGCTTGGTTTGGGGTTTTTGTGGGTTTTTTTATACAGCATATGCTTCCCATCCCTCCTCCGCTGCCCCCTCCATGTGAGCCCCTCGGAGCAGTGCCAGGGTGGACAATGTCACCCAAGGCAGGTCATGGTGACAGCAGGCTGTGAAACAGGGACAAACTGGTAAGGGAACTTGTCGCAGACATCTTGTTGAAGGCAGCCCTTGTCACAGGCTCTCAGCTGAGGTGAGTGTGCCCAGTAGGTGGAGGGAGGTCATTCTCCCCCTCTGCTCTGCATTGGTGAGGCCACAACTGGAATCCTGCCTCCAGTTCTGAGCTCCCCAGTTCAAAAGAGACAGGGAACTACTGGAGAGAGCCCAGCGTAGGGCAACAAAGATGATCAAAGGATTGAAGCATCTTCCTGATGAGGAAAGGCTGAGAGAGCTGGGACTCTTTAGCCTGGAGAAGAGAAGGCTGAGGGGAGACCTTTTCCGTGCTCACAAGTGTCTGAAGGGTGGGTTGAAGGATGATGGAACTGGACTCTTTTCAGTGGTTTCCAGCGATAGGATGAGGGGCAACGGGCACAAGCTGAAACACAGGAAGCTCCACTCAAATATGAGGAGAAACTTCTTTGGGGTGAGGGTGACAGAGCCCTGGCAGAGGCTGCCCAGGGTGGGTGTGGAGTCCCCTTCTCTGGAGACCTTCAAGCCCTGCCTGGATGCAGCCCTGAGTGATGTGCTCTGGGCAGCCCTGCTTTGGTAGGGGGTTGGACTGGATGAGCTCTAGAGGTCCCTTCCAACTCTGACAATTCCCTGATTCCATGTGTGCTCCTGCTGACATGCAAAACCCTTCCTCAGGTAGGAGAGACAGTAGAGCAATGTGTCATATGTGGGCTGTGAGCTCAGGGCAGGGACGGGGACATCCCTGTCCCTTCCTGTCCCCTCCTGCCTGTCATGGGCAGCTGAGAGCTGGTTGTTCAGGACAAACCACAACCCCCATTCCATGGCAGGGACATGGCAAAAATGTGGCTATTGTGAGCAAAGGTGGGTGCTTGTTTTCATTTTTGTCCAATTTCTGCCTGGATCGCCCCGTTACTCCTCACTTTATCTCTTGAAAATCCCATCCTCTGAGTATACCTCCCATCCCTGCTTCCCTGGATCAGTTAGACAAGTCCCTAGCCCAAGCCTTGGAGGAGGGGGGACTGGCTTTGCAGCAGAGTTTTCCAAGCTGTCTGCCAGGAAGGCCACCAGTAAGGAAATAAATAGCTGGCACTGGGATGCCAGTGTCAGAGGGGAGTGTGTTTCGGCAGGAGGTGGTGGTGTTGTGCCCGCTCCAGTTCACACTGGGGGAGCAGGAGGGTGTTACCTGTCTCTGTTCTGCCCATCCACGCTGCAGAGTGCCAAAATCACCCCCCCGCCCCCCACCCTCCCTTCCTCAATGAAGGCCGAATAATACGTTTGACAAAAAATAATTACCTTGCCATAAATTGGGTATTAGCATATGAATTAGAGTTTAACATATGAAAGGGCTTTTGATGTCGCATAAAATTAATATAGAAAATGACCGTAACAGAATAACAAATTACACTTTAAGAGTCAGCTCCATGGAGCCGGGCTGACACCGCGGTGGCGGCACAAGGATGCCTGGGCTGGGTGAGGGGAGGCTGGGAGTGGGGAGCATTGCTCTGACCCCCTGAGCAGGCTGACCCCAATATTCAGTGCCAGCCCCAAGCCCTGGGGCTGTCTCTGCCCTGTTACCCTGGGGCTGAGAGGATTAATGCAGGTAATTTCCCCCCCGCCCCACCACCCTGTTGTGATTTCAGCCAAATTTACC
>VZTM01025393.1:512-14825 GCA_013400555.1 Jacana jacana
AATATTTTTTTTATTCACTTGTTATCCTGGTAGGATTACATCATTTCAGAATAAATAGAAAATTTTTGTAGCTTTTGTTGAATCAAGTATTGAACAGCCTATGTTATCCCACTGGAAATTGGCTAACTACTGTCTATTGAACACAAGATTATGAGAAATGAGGCAACAATGCTGTCTTTTTAGACTGTAATTCCTGTTTTTCTGAAATAGGCATGGTAATTATATGAATCTGCCTACACATATGCAAAATAAGATGTCTTTAGAGTGGCTTCAGAGCAGGTGACTGATTATAATGGGCCAATCCTTGCATTAGGGAAGACTTTTAGTATCTGTCTCCAAACAATTTGGCCATTGCTTGTCACTTGCCGAGAGAGTGTTTTATTCTGTGTGGTGGTGACATGGATACTTCAATGCTTCCTTTATTGACTGTTACCTGGGACCCGTGTCGTTCAGGAATGGTGTATTTTTAGAGACTGATTCTTTGCCTGTGAATAAAAGGAGCTTCTAGAGTGGGAGTGTAGTAGTGCTGGCCCAGACACTCTCATGTTGTGTGTTTAGACCACATGACGCACTGATCTCTGTCTGCTCAGCATCTCTACAAACTGTACCGTTTGCTGTAAGGTTTTAAATCCATTTCAAAGAATGCAGAACACATTTCTTTAAAAAGAACATAACAACTACAAAGCAAACAACAAAACACCCTAGACCCCCTCACAAACAGCAACAAAAAAGCTGCCATACAACATACAGCAACACTGTCCCCCCAACCTTTACTGTATTCATTCTATTTAATTATTATTGTATGATGTGACATTTCATAAATCATTAATAGTTTCTATTTCGTAATTTAAATTACTTTGGATGTTTGAATAAACATGCTTTTATAAAAACCTGCTTTTGAAAATGTGCTTTTAGTTAGATAAAATGCTAAAATCTTGAAAACACATATATAGGACTTGAAAATTGTGGTATATACCTGTTTTCTGGTAACACAAACCCTCTCCCCAAAAAACCCCAGCCATTTCCTCCAGATTATTTTGGATGGATGTAAGATCTGACCTTCTATGACAGATGGTCTTCAAAACGGTTATTTTGATCAGTCAAATCTTGAAAAGAGTAGGTTGTCCTGTTGTCTTGTGTGTTGGTTTGGGGTTTTTTGGTAACCTCCGAGGAATTACAGAGAGGGAATTAGATTGTATTTCTGCTTTTTTGAAATATTTTTCTTCTACCCCCAGAGCTGAGAAAAGACCAGATCAATTCAGAAGTTAACTACAAACCTCATGTTAATTTCCCGACAGAATTACGTTTGCAGGTGCCAAGTCCTCCAGTAAAGAGGTAACTAATAGTGGCCACTAATTTACTATGTAATAGTTTAGGAAATACTGAACTCTGTTATTTGTTAGTAATCAATATGACACATGCAAAAGTTTAGGTATTGAATATTTTTGACAGACTTTGCATTTTGCATAATTGATAGGTTTATATGCCTCTATTTTTAATTTTGATGCTGCCACTGGAACCAAATAGTTTATGTTGTTTTAAACCATCTTACCAGAGCAAAGTGTTTTACTATTTTTCTGGTTTGAATTTATATATGACAACAGGCAGCAATTAACCAATTTGTGATAGTACAATGCCTCAAAGTTTTGAAAACTTTGGCTGGAAGGGGAAGAAAAGGTAATTTCTGTTTAGTAGCTGCTGCTATATACCTGTTGCTTCTAATTTGAACTGTAAGTGCTCAGTACCTCTGAAAAAAAATCAAAAATCTAAATACAAATTTAGTACCCAGGACTAACATCTAATATTTGAAAGGTAGATGCATCAGGCTGAGTCACAGGGATGCTTAGAAGAGAGCAGAGGTCATGTTTGACATAATCCTGAATGTTGAAGAAATTTATCTTACCTTACAGATACTCAGTCCTTTGAAGAGATATTTTTGGGGCACTTTTCATTTCAAATGAAAGAGATATTGGATTGCTTTAATATAAATTTTAATCAAATGGCTGTATGTTAAGCAGATCCCAATTCTCTAGTCAGTTTGAATATTTAAGCAGTGTTACCAAAGCTGTCTTTGAAAAAAATCCTTGGGTTATTTAAGCTTTTTATTATGTTTTTATGGATACTTACATCCTGTGTGGTTTTGTATTTTAGAGCTGAAATGCCTGAGACCAGTAGGAAATTTTTCCCATCATCAGCTCTACAGCCAGTTGTAAAAGACATTGTTAAGTCAGAAAGTTGGAGCAAGGCAAATGAACAGAATTCTTCAGAGTGGCTTAATCCAGACAAGTTTGAGAAGATGAATGTGTCAGTGTATTGTGCTGATGGCACGACCCACCCTTACACAGAAAACGTCTGTGGAAGGAGGCTGATCAACAATGACTTTCACTCCTCTTCCCAGCCGCAGTCTCATCATGCAAGAACGTTTGGTCCCAAGATGGGGATGTCACCTTCCGTGCCACAGAACCTGTCAGAAAGGCCCGTGGTGCTTCCCCCTCCCGCTGAGCATGCTGGGCATCCGCTCCGAAGGGTGGATGCTCTTTGGGTGCCTGAAGCAGTGTACCAGAATCTTCCTCCCCCCTTACCACCGAAGAAATACGCTCTGAATACTTTGCCAGGATCTGAAAATAACTTGGCAGCTGATGCAAAACCAGCAGAAGTGCTGCAAAATAATCTGTTAAGGCAAACAGGTGCACCTTTAAAATCTGGATCAGAAACAAGCGTATTTACAAATGAACAAAGGCTGAAAGAGCCATTTCAAGGGAATGAACTGTTTGTTCATAAACAGGATTCTCCACCTGGCTTATCGGTTAATGACTTTTGCACTGTGTCTGAAAACTTCTTAAAGAGAGGATCTCGTCACATGGGACCAAGTACTGGCTACGTGGATGGAAATGACAGTGTATCCCTAACAACTTATTTTTCAGTAGATAGTTGTATGACTGACACGTACAGAATGAAATATCATCAGAGACCCAAGCTGTATTTTACAGATAGCGGAAACTTTCACAAAGAAAAGCATCCTCCATCAGCTGGATTAGAACTGAATCCTACGTACCATGCCACTATTGAGGCCAGGGTTCCCACATCTGAGCAAAGGTACAAGGCAGATGTAGAAGGCATACACTGCAGCAGATAGACTCCTTAAATAAATCTGGATCTGACTTTAGCATTTCATGTGGTCTGTAAATGGGCACAAACCTTGGGTCTCTCTGTGTGTGATAAGTAGGTACCCAGTTGACTGTACTTTGCTTGGGAGTTACGACTGTTTAAATGAATATGCAAATAGAGGTGAGCTGAGGAGAAGAGGTGCTAAACTTCTGGTTCTTCTGGTTCTTTGATTTGTTACTCTAGTTGCCTTAATGCTTACTTCTGTTACTCAGCTTGTCTTCTACAGTTTGTATTAAAAATGGTCCTTTTGGATATATGCATCTTAAAAGAATGGGGTCAACTAGATGTTACTAATTTTGTAAGAAGATTTAATTAGTTGCAGTTTTTAAAAGTGTTCCTTGAAGCTGTGGTCACTACATACTTACACTAACAAAAGGAGTAAACATATTACCATATGTAATGCAGTAAATACAGTTATAGTAGAGTAGGATTTGTCCTGAAAGGTAGGAGAAGGAGGTGGTTTAGGTTTTTTGCAACCGACTTCTCTGAGAATCTGTGCTTTCACAAACCTTCAAGTGTCTTTAATAAAAGTTTACCCAGAGAATTTCTAACTTTTTATTTGAAAAGCCTTAAGTATAGTAATTCTTTAAAAGTGGTTCTGGTTCACAAGTGTTAAGATTTTCAAAGGGAATCCAAGTAAAGTGCAGTAACAGACTGTCCTCTTAGTATTCCTTCTTGATGTTAGTGTGTATTTTTAAAAACATTTATCAATTTGTTCATTCTGTAAGATATATACTTTAACTTATTAAAACTAAACCACATAAGCTACAAACTGATATAGCAGAATGGGATGCTCATTTTAAAATACAGGGTTATCATGCAACTATGAAAGATGAATTTTGTAAGGTTTTAGGTAAATTTACTAATGTTCCGTTCTGACTTATTCTGCAATCGCATGCCAAGTCAATGCTGCTATTTATTGAACTTCCTATCTTGTTTTCAGCTTGATATTTTGAGCAATGTTTAATGGGGAACACCACGTTTGATTTTACTGATGTGTTTTCCTATTCGGAACAGTCCTACCCAGGGTTATGTTCTATATTAGCAGATCAGGCAGACTGCGGTAGCTGAAGTGGGGCATGAGGAGAAGAGGTTCTTCTCTTTCTCTGCTCTGCAACTCTGGCAGCTGTGGCATTTACCGTGTTTCATTACCCTGACTTATTTCAGTAACAAAGAGGAGGATTTATTTGGCTTTATTTGGTTAGTTAAACCAGCGTATGGAACGATCTAGTGAGTGCTGAGGCCCAGCATGTGGCCCAGTGAGGGCTGGGAAGGAAAGAAGGATTTCACCCTCATGGCAGCCCTGAGTGTTTAAAATGACCCACTGTGTCTTGTGGTGTCAGAGGCAGGGGCTTAGGGATCTGTTTCCATCTTATACTAACATTGAACAAAGTATAATTGAGGATTAACGTCCTCAAAGCCTGACACAATCTGAAAAGGCTAAATTTTGCCATTTTTCCTCTTAGAGTGTTAACTTGGGTTGCTGCTGGTTACACCTAAACATCAATGCCTTTTAGTTATGAAAATAATGCAAGAAGGTTAAATATGCATAATAAACACTCCTGCTTGTACTTGCACTGTTAGTCAGAAAGGCTTTTTTATGTTTATAAACCTTATATGAATTTTAGTGCTTCAACAGATGTTGGCAATTGTTTAGCGTGATTACCCAAGGTATACATTTAACAGTAGGTTTGATTATTCTGTGTCAAGGTCAGTTTTTTCTAAACTACATGTAATTTCTAGTAGAACTGGAACATAATACATGCAACAAATCAGGTATCTGAGATTAATCTCCTTATTTCTATATTTTTGATCAAAACTTGTAGCACTTGGAGAAAACAGTGAAGTCTAGAATTGGTAGTGCAAATAATTATGCATGTTTAGGTATGGCTGCTGTTAAACAGCAACTTAAAAAAATTATCCTTTTGTAAGAAAATCAGTTGATACAGAAGAAGAACCCTGAAAATGTAAAATTTGAAAGATTCCTAATTGTAATATTTTTGAGAGAAATTACAGAACCTGTAAATTAAATGTTTCTAGTTCATCTAGCAATGTTACGTAATGTTTGTCGGCAGTTAAGTTAAACTGTCTTCTAATACTTGTGTAAAGACAAAGATTATTGGAATTTGTAAATAATGTATAATTTGTAAAATGTTTTTCAAAAATCTTGTATTTCAAATGACAGTATTTTTATGTATGAATAGCACAGCAACAACTGTGAATGATGTCAGAACCCTTATTTTTAAACATGCATAGCGACGTTCATACTTCTGTACAGTGAGCGATAGGAATGCCTATTACTGAGACCAAGGAGTTTGGCTTCCAATAAGCACAACTAGTAAACTTATTTTTAAAGTAGCTTCAGTAATTTAGGTGTATTTCAGTCTCCTTGCTTTGCTTGAAACAATCTTACCAAACACCTTTGTGCCCCATGTTTACCGGGTATTTAATGATAGTAAATAGACAGCTAATTGAGGCACCTTTGTTTTTATATTCGACTCTGCACTCCATGTATGTACCTGCGTAAAGTTTGCTAACCAATATGTGATAACTTGTTTTAACTTACCTAGGGTGCCTATTTATTTTTTTATAAATGTCTCCTCCTGGCTATAGATTTGTATAAGAGCCTAGACAATTTTTGTAACAGTAAAGACATTAACAAGTCTTGTAATTAATATATTTTTCGGTCTTTAGAATTATTTTCTTGCAAAGGTCTGCTTGTTCAAACTATCAGATAAATATTTAAAATACCTTTGTCTTCTGTTCTTTTTGCACTGCGTATTTGTAAGAAAACCAAGAAGCTGGCTTTCCAGAACTGCAGTTTTAGAGCGATGGATAATACTGCGGTGAATGTTTTGAAAGTTTTGTGGAGATGGTGGTTCAGTTACCTTTTATGGCTTTCTAGATACCTGTGAAATGCATAAAGCAATTTTAATACCCCAATTTTAATCCCACGGACTCGGTGACAACTGAAGGATGAGTTGTCTTGCTACCGTACGACTTTTGCTTTACTGGGGTAAGTGAAATTTGCCTTGATACACGTATCCATGCGCTCCAGGAGCGGATGAAATAGCTTGAGTGCAACACATCACAAGCCTGCACTTCTTTAAGTTTTCTCAGAAGTAAAACCTATATCTCAGATCTGGCTGGAAGAGAAGACTAAATTACTAGAAAACACTTTTTTTGAAATTTGTTAACTTTCTAAAGGCTATTAAGAGTTATTCTCACCCGTCTTCATTACCAAAGAGAAACGGAACAACATCACAGTGCTTCTCTAATAGGTTGGTTGCTTGAGATTTCCCTAGGGAAATCCTGTCAGGGGAGGGGGGCAGGGAAAAATAGTGAACTTGTCTTTAATAGCTTC
Source organism: Jacana jacana (assembly GCA_013400555.1). Classification (NCBI taxonomy): domain Eukaryota; kingdom Metazoa; phylum Chordata; class Aves; order Charadriiformes; family Jacanidae; genus Jacana; species Jacana jacana. Next base: position 7,045 of record VZTM01025393.1, read on the forward strand.
ATTTGAAAAACTGGAAAACCTATTTTTCTATTTTTGAGAATGCAATCACGGTTGAGGTCTGAAACTGGTGACTTATTTTGTGGGTACGAGCAGCCAAGATCCTAAATGCTAACAGGTAAAAGGCATCTCAGTTCTTAACACATAAGTCTGATACATTAAGAAAGCCATTCTCAATGCAAGAACTGACTTTGACAATGAAAGAAAAATAAAGGAAAAGAGAACACATGCCCATTTGTGCATCCTGAATCCTATTTACCCTTGTAGTAGTCTGTTTTCATTTAACGTATTAGAACACACTGAAACACTTCCACTTCAGTCTCTGAAATCTAGTTACTTTATTTATTCCTGAAAAAAACCTAACAGCCATGAATTGTAGTTCTCAGAATTAGAAACTAGTATTCATGAGGGAAAAATATGGAGGAAAACTGAACTCTCTTCATCTGTAGTTGAAGACTGTCATCCCTAACTCCCAAATGCGTAGAAAGCCTACTCCAAGTTCTTGGCTTCCTTCTCTTCTGAGTATGTCCCAGTGCAACATTTAATACTTGAAAATCACCCTGTAGTGAGACAGGAAATTTTAATGTGGTATGTGGAAGTTGAAACCTATTACTGTCTACTTAGTCATCCCTAGAAGGTATATGCAAGACAGTACTTTACGTGTAACCTGCCAGCTACTCAAGAGGGCTGTTCTTATTCACTCTTTTGAGCAAGGAAATCAGAGCCTGTTTTATCTAAATCAGTCAGCGAGGACAGTTGGCAGGTAGTACTCCTTAACACTGGCATGTTTCAGAAAGCACAGGAACTGCTGGAGGTAGAATGTCATACAGTAGGTGGTATGTCATATATGCTGTAGTATAAAGAGATGATTAACTTCTTGAAAGTAAAACAGCTGAGTGAACATCTATTGAGGGGAAAAAGGTCCGAGTTACAACTTCAGTCTACATAAGAGCTGGATTTTATTCTCAGCCACTCTACAGTCTGTCCTTTCAGTTCATTTTATTCAAGCGATACAGAGTTTCGTTTCTCCTTAAGGAACCTTTAGGCACTAGATATAAACTCACTGTTAAAGCTATTTTACATGACCTCTAAGGCACAGTTTAGAACACAGAAACAGGACATGGGCAAAATCCTGAACAGCAACACCTGTGATACAGCCAGAGATATATTATGACATAGTGTAGAAATATGCCTCTTGCATTCAGTGGCAAGTGGAGTGGTGGTCCCAGTTGTCCACGCTGCACAAATGGTCCTCTTTTCCACTCTGTGTTCTTAAGGTGCATCCTGTGATGAGATAGCAGCTCTGCTGGGAACAGAGAGACTGGTTACCTTTGCAGTGCTACTCCTTTGGAAGACACAGTAAACACGAAAGCATCATCAAGCATACTTTCTAATCCCAAGAGCTCTTTTGTTTGTTTGTTTGTTTTGAGACACCCCTCCCCCCCAAACTGCTGATTGTTTGTTTGGTTGGAATTAGCTTTATATATTTTTTCAGAGCTATCTGCGCTTTCTAGGCCTTTTGAGGCCTGGCTCCCGTGGGCACCCCAGTGAGGAACCCCCGACCAACCACTGGGGGTGCGAGCTCAGTCCCCTCCCACCACGAACCCCTACACCGCCCCTGCTCCCTCACAGAGCTGGTGCCCCGGCGACAGCTGACCTGGGCCCGGCGCCCTCAGGGCAGCAGGTAGATGAACACGAAGAGGGCCAGATCGAAGAGCACGAAGAGCCACAGATCCAGCCAGTAGGACTGTCCCGATAGCGACCGGCCGCTATCCGCCACTGCGCCCCGCTGCTGGTCCTGCTGTTCCCGCCGCGCCGCCGCCTCCATCTCCTCAGGGGTCCCGGGACGGCGGCACCCACCGCGCAGGCACTGGCTGCTCTTCCGGGTAAGGCAGCCAATGACAGCGGAGCGCACGTACCGTCGCCCCGCCCCGTGCCCCGCCCCCATCGCCTCCCAGAGCGCCCCGCCCTGGCAGGAGCGGTGGTTGATGACGGTTGGTGACCGTTGGGGCGCGAGCGGCGCTGTGGCGGCCTCTGGCACCACCCCGTGATGGTGCTGGGGTTTTGCCGCTGCAGCGGCCCCTTCCCCTCTCGCTGCTGAGGGGCTAACGACGATGCCAGGCCATGTGGTAAAGATGCTGGACGTAGAGGGAGCTCCTGATTCTCCTGCTGGTGCTCCCGGCCAGTCCCCAGGACTCTTGGCCAGGTGAGACAGGGTGTTGGGGAAAAGCAGGTGGTCAGTCCTGTCAAACCGGGTTGGCCTGGTTGTGGTGAGCTGTACTGGGACTTGTGCGGAGATAAACATTCACAAGTTCTTCCCGATACAGTTTATCGGATAGCAGATGGTGACCTGGAAGAAACTGAAAGTTCTTTTGGGAAATGCTGTTTGTGAAGAAGTTTAGGAAATTTTAAATTGTTTTTAAGATAGGTTCCTATCCTTGAAGGTCGGTTGATAGAAACTAACACATAGAAAAGTTCATAAAGTATCCACTGTGTGCTTTATTTACACCACGCCTTGCTGCATAAGAGATTAAATTAAACTGCTCAATCTCATGTCCTTCTCATAGTTGGGCTGTACTACCCTCAGTCCAGCCAGTTCACTCAATATCAAAAGGTGTGAAGCTATTGTCATTGTTTCTAGAAGAGACCAGAAACGTGGGAATACCAAACAAAAGCTTTTTCACTGTAACTATTAACCCTGTTGGCCTTATATTAAGAGAAAATGCAATAGAATCATAGAATCGTTTAGGTTGGAAAAGACCCTTGGGATCATCGAGTCCAACCATCAGCCCTACTCTACAAGTTCTCCCCTATACCATACACCCCAACACCACATCTAAACAACTCTTAAACTCAATCAGGGGTGGCGACTCAACCACCCTCCTGGGCAGCTGATTCCAGTGTCTGACCAAATACTTGCTGCAGAATGAAGGGGAGGTGTTTCTAATAGCAGGTTAACTTCTCATAAGCATTCACATAGGGGTAGCTATTTTCTATCATTAGAAATAAGTATGGACTTGAATTTGTCTTTATGTAACAAGTATCAGTCAAGCATATTTCTGTTAGGTGAAGAATAATAGAGATTTGGAGGAGAAACGGTGTCAATACTTCCCCTTTAAGTCTGATAAGCATATATATTACTTCATTTGAGCAGAAGGAATTGTGGATTATAGGTTTCCCCAAAGCAAACAATTTCCTATTAGGTTGCAAAGTAACGTACTCTGAAATTTGTGTCTAAGAAACCAAAAGTCTGCTAGTGAAATTTACTAGGCTATCTTGTTTACATTCTATCATAATGATCTTATTTGTTAGTTTACCAATGCTTTCCTCCATCCCTTTAAGTGATGATTTTATCTTAAGTATTGGAGACTGACTCTTTAGAGATTTTTTTTCATATTTTTTAAGTACAGCTGCTTACCACATATGTCTGCAGTATTTGGAGTTGTTAAATACTTTTAAGGTGGTTTGGGGTTTTTTTACTTTTTTAGTAAATATCAGATTACTTTTCCTTTTTTGTGGCCTTGTATGTAACCCAGAATTAACTAAAATGGTTTCTCAAATATTTGACCAAAACCATAACCTACTGATTATTGTGCCTGGTAACCAACCTGGTAACCTAGATCAAAATAACCATGAATCAGGGTGTTACTGGGCTAGGTGTGGCAGAGGTAAGTGCCTGGATACCAGGTGTGGGCTAGAGTTTGGCTTTTGGAACCAGGAGGGTGCAAGATTTAAAGGCTCAGCCTACTCAAGGGAGAAAGAAAGAACACATCCAGAAACTTAATGCAGCTCTCATTCCAACCAGTAAGATCTCTAAAAGAAATAAAATGGCTTTCTCCAGAGTCCTGAAACCATTGATGTGTAATTGTTAATATACTTCTATGCAATTTAGAAGCAATAATGACATGAAGCTGATAACGAAGGTCAAACTCTATAAAGGAGCTTTGACAATTAGGGCTTCCGTCTTACAGTTTCGTCTGATTTTTCAGTATGCATAGCTTAACTTAATGAATCTGTTATACAACTTATTTCAAGATTTTCTTTATCCCTGTGTCTCTTAAAGACTTTAGTAGCCATAAAAATTAGCCTAGAGATAAACAGAATGTTTTAATAATGCTGTTTCTAGGTTTTAGGCCTTTTTTTTTGTTTGGTGGAGTTTATTTAGTTTTTGGTAGCTTTGTTTTTCAGTCTTATGTCTCTTTGTAATTTGAAATTGAAGGACTATTTAAAATGTTATTCTCTTAATTGTGCTGTAATATGGCATATCTACCCACTGAAAGACGATTATGTAAAAAATATCTACACTGGAACTTGCATACAATCAATATCTGGGGTTGGAAATCCAAGTTCATAAAGAATGTTGATTTGTCAATTGGTAACTTGAGTACTGTTTACATCATGAGAGCATTTTGGCAGTAGAGGGAGCTATGAGACCCTGAAGACCACAAAAACATGGGCTGAGAGGTTTCAGTTTTAAAAATAACTGAAGGAAAATATATTTTTCTTTTTCATTCATTTATGACCAGCAAAAAGAAAGTCAAAGAAAACCAAGAAAGCAGTAAATATTTCAAGGTATTTTAGAGGTCCATTAAAACCATAATGTAAGTGTGCCTGCTCAGAAATTATATTGGAAATTGGACCTGGAACAGCATGTGAATAAGCACAGAGCAGAAGGCTATCTAACTGTTTACCATCAGCAGGGAATTCTGTGAGACTTTGAGACTTTACAGATACAGCTGCCTCAAGAGGCAGTTTTTCTGTGCCCCTTAAGACCAGTGCTGTTTAACATCTTTGTCAGAGACATGGACAGTGGGATAGAGTGTAACCTCAGTAAGTTTGCTGATGACACCAAGCTTGGTGATGCGGTTGACGTGCTGGAGGGAAAGGATGCCATCCAGAGGGACCTGGACAGGCTTGAGGGGTAAGCTAGTGCAAACCTCATGAAGTTCAACTGAGCTGTCTTGCACCTGGGACTTGGCAATCCCTAGCACAAATATGAGTTGGGTGGAGAATGGCTGGAAAGCAGCCCTCAGGAGAAGGACTTGGGAGTGATGGTAGATGAGAAGCTTAATGTGAGCTGGCAGTGTGCGCTGGCAGCCCAGAAAGCCAACTGCATCCTGGGCTGCATCAAAGAAAGCATGATCAGCAAGTGATGGGAGGTGATTCTATCCCTCTGCTCTGCTCTTGTGAGACCCCATCTGGAGTACTGTGTCTAGCTCTGGAGTCCTCAACATAGAAAGGACATGGAACTGTTGGAATGGGTCCAGTGGAGGTCCACAAAGATGGTCAGAGGGATGGAGCACCTCTCCTATGAGGACAGGCTGAGAGAGTTGGGGTTGTTCAGCCTGGAGAAGAGAAAGCTCCAGGGAGACCTTATAACAGCCTTCCAGTATCTGAAGGGAGCCTACAGGAGAGCTGGAGAAGGGACTCCTTGTCAGGAAGTGTAGCAATAGGACAAGAGGTAATGGCTTTAAATTAGAAGAGGGGAGGTTTATATTAGATACTAGAAAGAAATTCTTTACTGTGAGGCTGGTGAGACACTGGAACAGGCTGCCCAGGGAAGTTGTGGATGCTCCATCCATGGGAGTGTACAGACCAGGATGGATGGGGCTTGGAGCAACCTGGACTAGTGGAAGATGTCCCTGCTCATGGCAGGGAGGTTTGAACTTGATCTTTAAGGTCCCTTCCAACTCTAACCATTCTATGATTCTAAATAGTGCAATTAAAAGGAGGTGAGGCTGGTTTGAAAATAGCACTTGCAGACTGGACAACATAAGCAGAACAGGGCACGTATTTGCAGTCCATCAGAAGTAAGTGTTTGAAGTCAATATAGTCTGAAATCATTCTTTGTCTTCTCAAGACACCTTTGATATTTTTATTCATGTCCTGAAAGAAACTCACTCAGAGCCTGCTAACGCTTTTCCTGATGCAGAATAATTTGAACCCCTAATCAGTTGGAACAACTACAGTCTGTATGTTTAAAAGCACAGTCCTTCTTTTAGAAACAAATGCAATGAAATTACTGTATGTAAGATAACCACATATCAACATTATTTGCTTTATGTTATTCCTATTGGTACAAACAAGATATCAATGGGATATTAGATATTTAAGTCTTGCAAGTGAGCTGTACTATGACACCATATTTTGTTTATTCCATATGTATATTTACATAGAATAGTTTTAGAGACTTGGATGTTGTCAGGTTTAGGAAATAGCTTTTGCAGCCTTTTACAGTATGGCACTCAAGTAGGACTTGGTACTAATAATGTTGTAGTATTTCTATCAAATTGAAATTGGATATTTTTTTTTTTATTTATTCAAGGCAAAGCAGTAAACATAAGGAATAACCTGTGTTTTCAACAAAGCTCAGTATTTGCAGCTTAAGATGTGCTGTGAGTGGATAAAAGAAAAAGGCAGAAGATATGTAGGAAAATGGTCTTTTTTCATTGGTTTTTGATTCTGGTGTGGTTCTGGTAAAGTACTCAGCCCCTCTTGAAGATTCTCTTGGCTTCGACTCCTTCATATATGTAGGTCTGTAAGAAATTAAGAAGAAGAAAAATCAGTGGCTGCTATTACAAAGTTGTTTCACAAATACAATTGAGAGATGGTCAATAGTGATTTAATTAATTGTGACTGGTAGCCACGTGGGGCCTACTGTCCCTTGTGCAGGCTCTGAGGAAGGGAATGTAAAGGAAAGTGGTGTGTTGTCAATATGCATAAATCTGCTATGCAAATAATTGAACCACCACAGGACAGCTTCATCTATGTGGCTGCTTTTATTAGAAGTGTGAAAAAGCATTGAAGGGTTTGACTTGTATGTTTTGATATCTCAAATCTCACAGCTGTCCCTAAAGTAGGTGTTTTGTTTGGTTATTCTTTTAAGAAGCTTGTGACCCTCTAGCAGAGAGGATCTTAAAGCATTACAATTCAGTTCCATTTCTGGCTTTACTGTGGAGCTCTGAAACATTCCCTTTTGTCTCAAACTTACCCTCTGTGCCATCATTCCCTGCCCCAACCCCAAACTTTGTTTTAAAAGGGAATTTATCAGCCATTGACAGCATTACCCTGTAGTAAGATCCTGTGGCAAGGAGGCTTTTACAAGGTGGACACTCAGAAAAGGGCCTTCAGTCAGAACACATCTATATAGCATATATATGTATATCTTCTGGATACAGCTTATATCACAAACTTCAGAATGTATTAATAAGATACAGTTCACATGGGTAGAAAAATATCAAAAGCACAGATTGCAAGTTTTATTTCATAGAATGATAGAATCATATAGGTTGGAAGAGACCCTTGGGATCATCAAGTCCAACCATCAGCCCTACTCTACAAGTTCTCCCATACACCATATCCCTCAACACCACATCCAATCTACTCTTAAACACAGTCAGGGAGGGTGACTCCACCACCTCCCTGGGCAGCCCAGTCCACTGACTGACCACTCTCTCTGTGAAAAACTTTTTCCTAATGTCCAGCCTAACCCTACCCTGCTGCAGCTTGCAGCCATTCCCTCTTGTTCTGTCGCTCATTGCCCGTGAGAAGAGACCAGCACCAACCTCTCTACAGTGCCCTTTCAAGCAATTGTAGAGAGTGATGAGGTCTCCCCTCAGCCTCCTCTTCCTCAAACTAAACAGTCCCAGCTCCCTCAATCATTCCTCATAATGCTTATTCTCCAGTCCTCTCACCAGCTTTGTTGCCCTCCTCTGCACTCGCTCCAGCACCTCCAGATCTCTCTTGTGCTGAGGTGCCCAGAACTGGACACAATACTCAAGGTG
>VZTM01025394.1:0-19657 GCA_013400555.1 Jacana jacana
GTTACCTGAAACAAAAGCTCTCAAACCCAAAAGTAGTTTAGAGGAGATAATGCTTTATTTGAGGTAAGGTGCTAGGTGGAAATGCACAAATCTAGCACCCCTTCCTGAGGACATTCACCCATTATTTATACACAAAAGGTTCTCGTCATTCCACTTACCTAGTCCATAACTCCACCTAAGCTTACATATTCATTAGGATGACTGAATAGCCCTTTTGCACAGGAGTATTACATTTTACAGCATTGGCAAAACACTTCTGCGCAGTTGTGAGTTCCTCTGTCATCATTCCTCACATGATCCGTTTAAGGTATTGAGTCATCTTGGACAGTGAAAGTTTAATGTAAGTTTGCCAGCTTGAGGCTGATAAGGCAGTTCCTTGAAGTAGCCACAGCTCTGTCCTAATTGGTATAGGTGTACTTACTTTGACACATGAGAGAAGCTTGGAGTGATTAACTGCTTGTTACCCCATCCTTATCCCTATCAGCTTGGTGACTAACTATTTTCTCACACATTAAGAAGCTCAGTAATTAACTATTTTCTCACACAGCAAGAAGGTTAGTAGGATCCAAACAACCTTTTAGTTAGCATATGGTTATAAATGATGCAGGAGCCTGTCTTTGGTGACAGTATTAAGTGAAAAACAAGATAAAATACTTTCTGACACAAAGGCAGGCTATTGCTGAAAGAAATGGTCCTGCTGTCCCCTAACAAATGAAGAATTCTTACTATTTCCCTTGCCTTTTATCTGATTTCATGACTCCCCAACAGTCTTACTACTACTGATGTACAGAGGCTTTCTCTGTTTGTGGATGCTACTGTTCTCAATTTATGTTACTGTTGACCTTGGGAATTGTAATCATTCATCAAAAAGGCATTACTTATTTAAATAGTTGTGTAGTGTTAATATATTAAAGGAATGACACAAAGCCTTTCTCCTAACAAATTTTTGAGTTAAAGTTTGGAATTCCTTTGCATCCTTTAACATTGGTCAATGAGGAGAAGAACACAAGGAATTGATAAAGCAGATAGGAAACGTGCTGTGTTAGAACCTCTGAGGGCTTCCTTTAATGCAGAGTTTCTTAAATGCTGCCTCTCTCCTGTTATTTTTTTTTATTTTTATTTTGCATTTGTAATTCTCTTTTCTTCTGGCCAAGATTTTTTTCTCTTTCCTTTCAGAGAAGAAGTTAATAACTAAAAGATAATAAAGTGTATTAAATGCTTTTGGTTCTTCTTTTTTTTTTTTTAAACTTCATACTAATGTTAGATTGTCTTGGGTTTGGCTGTTTTTGACTGTGATTCCTTCAAGAAAGCTAAAATTACTTTAATCATGCTGCAACACACTTGGTAGTAGTAGTGGCTGACAAACCTGTTGCCAGAAGTAAACTGAAAGATTTTAAGATGAAGAAGATTTTAAGGTGATATTGACACTGAAAGAAGTAGAAGAAAGCCTTCCCTATGATTACCTACACTTTTGTTTTGCTTCTGTGCTGCCTTCTCTTTCCTTGGGATTCAGGTCATCATGTAGGTATGCAAATACTTCTGCAGGTGAAGTGGAGAGGCACCGTGGGATTTGGAAGCAGCCTCTGCAATAGCAGAAGAGCCAGGACTGTTTCTTTTGGTGATGGTGCTGACTCATGCTGGTTTGTGGTCTTCCTGTCTGAGTGTGGTGGCATCTCAGGTGTTACAACTGATTGATTGGACGTGGATTGCCCAAAGGGCAGTCTGTCTTACTCCTCAGCTCTCCTTGTCTGTGGGTACCCACCCTTTGCTCTGGCACTGTGAGATATGGTTAACCTGAGATGTTCCTCACAAATGTCTCAGTTAAGTAACTGAGCACAAAACCCCCCGAATGGTGGTCTGCGAACATGCCTATCTGGCCTAACTACCTGAGGGGATGAGGCAAGTGCTAGAAAAGAAGAGTGGAACTGTATCTTCAGAACACGGCAGCAAGACTGCCTCCTTCGGTTCTGGCACTCAGTTTGTTTAATTTTTCAGCTATCTTTTGAAACCTCACTCCAAAGTTTTTGACTTGGTTTTTTTTTTGGCTTGTACTGATTTATGGCTCGGTGTATCTGTGCTGTTCTCCCTCTCTCCGTACCTTAATTGTTTTTTCACAATGTTGATAGTAATAACTGTGAAGCTATGTAAGCTGTAAACTTCATACTTTCCCTCCCCTTAAACTGGCTTCCTCTTGGTCACAAACACCTGGATAAAGGACAAATGATGGGAGCACATTGCTGGTAGCATGATAGGAAAAGACCGTCCCCATATATGTCAGCTCTGGATTAAATCAGATCAGCTTAGACTGATCATAAACCTCAAGGTTTTTGGCATTTTTACATGTAAAAACAAGAAAGAAAGTATTTGTAGTACAGTTGCTAGAAATACATCTTAAAGGCACATAGTGAGTGAGGGCAGGATACATAAATCCTATTTGTGAGCCTGGGCTTTCTTTTAATATGAAGGTTTATTATATTGAGAGCTTTGATGGGAAATCTAACCAACAAAAGACAATCTAATGACTGCTTATGCAGTGACTATATAGCATTTGTTCGAGCATATACCTGTATAAGGACTGGGGGACCTTTTTGCAACATTCAGGTCAAAATCACCCCCCTTGCAGTCAGAGTCATCATATAGAGCTTTGAGAGACTTTTCTGTGTTATAATTCAGATCGTTAAAAAAAATAATCAACAGCTACACTTAAATTTTAAAGTCAGTAAATTTAAATGTATTTCATCCTGAGCATTTTTTCTTTGAGTTTATGCTGTGAAAAATATTTAAAATTCTTCTAACTTGGTGGGCAAAGCAGAAATTGACTTTTCAGGGTGTTCAAAATCACATCTTTTTCGACACTGGTGGTATTTAATGAATATTTTGATTCCTCTTTGGTATAATTTTGTAATACTTTGAGGTTATTTGTTAATGTTAATTCTATTTTTGTTAATTATTCCTAAGTTCTTCCACTCTCTTGGCAGAATGTATTTTTGAAGTTTGCTGAGTTCTAGAAGTTTTAGACATCTACTTCTGTTTCTTGAGTTTGGTGAGGGAATGCGTATGATCTGCCAATTACTTGGCATTAAAGTTTGGGGCATTTCCCTTTTCAGCTTTAAGCTTGCTTCTATATGGCAATTAGGAAGAAACACATTTCATTCTCTGTAACTAAACTCTTAAGTAATTACTAACACTTTAGAACTTTGCACAAATATTACTCAGTGTCTTGTGACTGACAGATACGGGGAGGGTGAATGAACCAGAAATAGTAATGCACTGTTTTGAGAACAGGAGTGAGTCTAGGTTTGTAGAGAAAAAAAATCTGTCATTTCTGTTAGAGCAACTGATTAATTGGGGAAAAGTGGGCAGCAGAATGTGGTGTCCTTAAAATACAAGGAAAGGTTTGTGTCCTGGAAGGCGAGCCTGTTTCTCCCAGCTGAGTTAAGTTGAATTCATTACAGCCTGCTTGCTGAGTGACTGTTCATTTGGGAAATGTTAGCAGCTCCATGGATGGGTAGATGGATAAATTGGTGTAACAAAGTTGAGATAGCTGGAGACTTTCAGGGTAGCGTACAATCTCTGAGGAAAAATCTGAGTAAAATATTTGGAAGTTCTCAGTCTATGTTAGCTCCTGTTGGGATGTGATAGGAGCTGGTGTATGTTCAGTGTTTTTGGAAATATGATTCAGATCTTACTGGTTTTGGAGTGCTGCATGCACAATGACCATGCATTATGCCACTCATATGCTGTGCCTGTTGGAATTGTGTTTCACATACTGGATCTGTCTGAATGCTGCAACGCTTTTGTCCTGCTTTGTTTTACTCATCTATTTCAGAGGAGTTAGCATTTATTAGGGGTTTTGCCAAAGACAGGCAGTTATTGAACCTGAATTACTCTTCTGAGAAGTGGCTGCTTGTGGCAGCTGTAGCTGCAGAGATGAGGATTCCTTTCATAGCTACCCATGCTCTACAGGGAACACTTTTACTTTGTTGTCACATTTGGGCACTTCTCACAGTCCTGTGCTTCTCGGAGAGATTCTGTAAAATGTATACATATGGAAGTCAGTTTGAAAGAAGACTTAGTGACTATAATGGTTTATGTTGCTTGGATCCATGACAGCATTGAATAGGGGAACTTCTGCAAACCTACCTCTTGTGAATCATTCCTGTTGTTTTGATCCATTTGGTCAGAAACGTGGTATATGTCACAAACTTCTACAGGTAGCAAGGCAGTTATCAGGTGTCTTCAGGCACCGATGGAAAGGCTTGGTGTTTTTCATCATGAAAACCTGTTTATTGATTTAGGATTGTCTAATGTACTTACAAAAGTAAATGTAGTATTTCTTCCTGATAAAGTTTCTTCCTCATTACTCTCTGCCAGTGTCCCATGGGTTTCTTCCCCAGGCCACAGCTTCTGACGTTTCCAGCTACCATAGTCTTTTAATCTATAAAAAGCTATCAATGAATGGTTTTGTTTCAAATTGCAAATTGCATAAAAATAGAAACTTGGTATCAGTAATTTGATTTACATGTAAGCCTACCCAGGTCTTCTCCCACTTGTGTATTAGATACTTGGAGCATTTGGCTCTGCATCATACTATTTCATTGAAGAAGTCGGCTACGGTTCTTGCAGGCACATACTGTACTTGGAGCCCTAAGTACTTCCTGGTCTTGGTGACTCAGTTTCCTTTTCTCCTTTTTCTTTTTCTTGTTTTTGACCATTTTCCAAAATTGTAATTAGGAATGAAAATGCTTTTATCAACTTTTAATATTACTGAGATTTGTGTTTTGTTAAAAATGCCTGATGTTTGCCATAATGAGAGCGATAGAAGCTCTGTAATTAATTTTGACAATGGTTCATGATATGCAAACTGGACATGAGGTACTGCATTGCGGAAGCTATTAATCTGCTGATGAACCGATTCTTTAAGAGATTGGAAGGGATTTGTGTAGAGTACAAACTGAATAGAATGAGTCTCAAAAATGTCTAGCAATTTAAAATGCTGCTTGGGTGTGAATTAAGATGTTTAGAAGCGACTGAATGCTGTCAATGCAGAAGTGTTTCTTACAGTTTCTAAAGCTCTAGAAAGTAGGATAACTGGGTAGATGAAGCACCACTGCTTAAGGATTGTAATAGGTGGGAGGCTGCAATTTAAGAATTTATGTTCTTGGGCTGTGAATATGATTGACTTGCAGAAGTGTGTTTAACCTCCAGGCTTTACAGGGTACTTTTACAACACCTACATTGAGATGCTTTGCTTGTCCCAGTTGTATAGTGGGGTTCATCGTTGTAGAATCCCTTCACAGAGGCTTTTGGTCAAGGTCTTTGCCTCGTGATTTGGTGTAGGGTGGGAGCAAGCACACAGTCATCTTAAAAGTCTTACCTGACGGGCAGCAACTCATTAACTCAGTTCCATTAACTCATTCCATTTGGAATGTGTGCCACCTAAATAGTAACTCGCTTAAGAATTAGGCTTTTTAACTGAGAAATTGTGGTCATGAAATAAATTTGTTATAGGGAAGAAGGAATATAAGACCCCATGTGTGTGAATGAGGGCTGGGAAGCTCCAGGATTTAGGTTGTTTCCAAAGTATGTGTATTGACCCCAGAATTCCACTGAATCACTTTATTGAGAGGCAGCTGTCATCCTGAGTATCGTGCTATGCAAATGGACTCTACTATGTGAGTTACTGTCTCAAGAACTTTCTTAGGGTATAGATACGTGCCTTGTGATGCCACTGGTAACAGCAGTAGAAGTTTCTGCCTCTTCCATCTTCACTAGAGTTTAACACATCCATTTTCTGTAGACTTCACAGGTTCATGTGGTGGCCTCTAATCTGTTTGGGTCAAAATAAGTCTTCTTAGCAGAGGTCAGAGCTCACCCACTGGAAATGACAAGCAGCAGGACCAGTTGGGCCCAGCAATGAGGAGGCATGTATTTAGCCACTCATTTCTATCATGTGCTGCTCTGAGCTGTCTTTGAGATAAACTTGAGGCTTTTCAGCTTTATTTGAGGGATGTGGTGTAACTGGTCAAATTTATTCCCAGGTGATTTCAGTTAGCATGGCAAAAAGTCCTTTTGCACTTTTATCTGAATACTGTGATGTTTGCTGTACAGTGTTGATGGTCTGCCATGTTTCATTTTGGAGAGCTTCATCTTGCAGAGGAAGAACAAAGCAAACTGGTTCTAGGTGAAAGGAACAGGTCTTGTTCAAGTGCAGCATTTACATCTGTTCTTACAGTGTGATATTCCAGTTATGTCATGGGGCCAAAGAATCCCCAGAAGTTTTATGACAACCTAAGAAGTTGTTCCCCAGGCACTGGTAAAATTGTTGTTACATGTTGAAGTTCATAGTATTAGAGAAGCATGAAATCTGCCTTTGATGGCGCTCAGTATTGGTACTGTAGAGGACTGTGTAGCTGTCTGTTTGCCATTAGTGTGATGCTATGGGAATGTATTGAGAAAGCCAACAAATGGACCAACTTGTCCAGGTATTTGTCAAGGTATGAGCTGAATCATTGTCTTGATCTGAACAGACAGTCTGTTAGAGAGGTTGCTTCATTGTTCACAGGCCACTGTGAATGTAACTCACTACTGCTGTTCTGGGGTCAGGATGATACCATTACTGCAAAGGAAAAGAGAGTTCTTGTCCATTTTCAAAAAAGTTTGATTAGCTCTTAACCATTATAGAATGATATCGCTGTAACATCTGGTTTCCTTCCTTTCTCCCTCTTTGCATTTGTGAATTGATTCTTTGGAAAAAAATTAATGGTATGAATTTCTTTGTTACTGCTCTCAGCACACCATAGTGAATAAATGTTATTTTATCAGCCTGCTTAGCAATAATGGCCATTAATTTGATTGTGAGCCTGCAGGGTCTCAGATGGAATGCTGAATACAGGTTTGCTCCAAAATGGCAGAATCTGGCTTGCTTTTTGCTGTAATAAAGCTGCCTCTGTTTGCAGCACTGTGTTGCTGGGAGACTGCAGCTAATTTTTATGGCGCATGTCAGGAGTAGTGATTCAAATTATACATTTCATTGAGTAGCTCTTCTTTTTGTTTGTAAACAGTCTCCGTGAGGGGAGAGATTCTTACTTATTTTTCTGTTGTTCTGGGGAGAGTATCCAGAGCAGAGAAGATGGTTGAATCTGGAACAAAAGCTCAGATTGTCTGTTGATAACGTCATTGTACTTCCGAAGTCACTTCAGGGGAGATGGTGGCCTGGGTTGAATTTACACCAGTCTGATAGTTAAGTCTAATGCAAATATTCAGGAGAATTCCAGGTGAGGTGTATATATTTCCTGCTGTTTTTCAGACTTCACGGTGCAAAGCTTCAGCATGTGGTGTGACTTTAAAGGAAAAGAGCAAAATAGACTCTGAGAATTAGAAATTACTAGGAGTTAGAAAAGTGTGTAGTTTTGGTCCACAGCAAAGGTACAGTGGCAGCTTGGGGCTCTGTAGCAAATGCAATCCTTTTTGCAGCCATTGTTATGCAGCTTGCATGTGGATCAGGACATGGCATGCAATTGCAGTGGCAAAAAGTGGGTGTAACTGTCGTGCACCTAAATGGAAAATACATGTGTAAGGTGGAATCTGCCTAATGAGTTAAAAATCCTTTGCTTGCTGAACCCATGTGCCTTTTCTGGCTAAAGGAAGTAGTTGTCCATTTCCTGATGTTTGCATTCTGCTTAGGTTTTTTAGTAATGTCTCGTTTTTAATCTTGCTTGAGATCCCTTTCTGAAATGGTGTGTGTGAGTGTGTGTGTGTGTGTCTGAAGCCTGCTTGCTTAAACACGCAAGTCATGTCAGCTGCAATGCGGCAGAGCTTGGTACTAATGAGGTGAGCAGCCAGAGCACCCCTCTGCATATGCTTTCTCATCTCTCTACTGTGATGGCAATGGGGATTGGAAAAAGGGATTTGGATTGGATATGGCTCTGTTTTGGCCTTTCCAGACTGTGACCCTGTCCTCCTCAGGACTGGGCAGCATATTTCTACTTCCATTTTGAGAGAGAGGGAGTCACTTCTCTGTATGTAAGGCAAGCTCTAAAATACATCCTCATTGGGAGAGGACAGGAAGACAGGAAGTATGGAGAGGGGGACCCCCTCCAATTAGTTCAAAAGCACCTTGAAATGAAATAAATTGCCTGGTAATACTTCACTTCAGATTGAGGATATGTAAGTCTGCATTTGAAAAGTATCTTTAGAATAGAGCTAATCAGGTAATTAATTTAGGCTAGATCTGACTAGTTACAGCTGGCCTTTTATAGGCACAGAAATGCAGATGCACTGTGATTTCTCAGCTTCTCGTTTTTTTAACTGTTAAGGTGCTGACAGCAGTGAGCTGTGCATTTTACACTGAAGTTAGAAAGTTTTACTTTGAACCACAAGGCTAATAAAGCGAGTATCAAATCCTGTTTGTCTTTTCCCATCCTCAGATGTCAGACTGTCTTCATCAAGCTTGATGCCTTCCTGTCCAACCCCATCATATTCCCATTTCTGTTGCCTCTCTTTCAGTGTTTGTTTTTCCGGGACATAGTCTGTAAAACTGTAGGTCATTATTAAGTAATACATTGGTCTTGGTAGCTGAGTTGGCTTTCCTTCTAGTTCCTGCCTTAATGTCATGGAGTGCTGTCCTTTTAGGTGATAATAGTTATTCCTGAGTACTTATTTAGTATAAATCAGATCATTGAAATTACCTGTGTTAAAAATATAGCTGTGTTTTAATTTCTTTTTTAAGGGTCATATCTAATCTCTATTACTTTGGCAATATGTTGTGTAATGTGATAACGTAGAGGGATTAATACACCTAGGACTGGGAGAGGTATGAACTGTGTCATGTAGGCAAGAACCACCAGTGGGAGGGAGGAACCTTCTGAGCTGTTGATACTGCTGATGTGAATGCAGCTAACACCCATAGAGAGGATGATATATCAAGCTAAAAAAAAAGTCCTTCATCCTGCGAGGCAGCCCAAGATTGTGTGCCCTAATACAGTCTGTTCTTTGCCTAGTCCTAATTTTAGGTGGGTTAAGAGTGACATGTATGAAACAGCACAACTGACAAGATGCATTGCAGGGAGAGTTGTGCTTTTAAGTGCTCACTGTTGACATCTGGTATTCTTTTGTGGTCACACGCAGTGCAGTATTTCTTTGTCTGTTTACCTTCTCCTGGTGACCTTGTAGTTTACTGGAATGGTTCTCTCTTCCTTCTTCAGGTCTCCGGGTGAATGGGGAGCTCATTACTGCTTACCCGCAAGTGGTGGTTGTGCGTGTACCAACACCTTGGGTCCAGAGTGACAGTGATATCACAGTCCTCCGCCACCTAGAGAAGATGGGCTGTCGATTGATGAATCGTCCCCAAGCCATCCTCAACTGTGTCAACAAGTTCTGGACATTTCAAGAGCTTGCTGGTCATGGTGTGCCTCTTCCAGACACGTTTTCATATGGTAAGGCTTTTGGATCAGAAGGGTAGTAGAGTGGCCTACAATAATTTGTGCTTTTGCAGTGCAAAAGATCTGAGTCAAGGAAATCCATAGAATTAAGTACTGTGATTATAGTCATAACGCTCAGATTCTCATTTTGGCTTTGATGATTAGCTGTTTTGCTTCAGGAAGAGTACTTTAATTGTACTTCAGCCTCACAAGCAGCTAACTTTGTTACTACTAAACCACTTTGAACTCTTTTCCAGTTCCCTGAAACAACATAAAAGTACTTGGGGAACTAAATGCCACAGGATACTATAAAGATCTAGACTTCAGTAAAATCTGAAAGCAGATTAAAATTCTATATGAATAAAAATATCTACAAGCACATTTGTTACTATGAAAAGACCAAAAGGCTCTTGTGCTAAGCTTTTTTAACAATTGTTTGGAATTTGTTTCCCACCAGAACAGTTAGTTGTTAATGTTACTTGTGCTTGCTCTGCTTGCTTCGGACACTGGTTCCTGACAGTGTGCTAGATTAGAGAAACCATTTGTCTGAGCTACCCAGATGCTATCTCTGCTTTTAATGACAATACATTAAAGAATAAAAGATACCTCTTAGCCTTATTTTCCTTGGGAAGTACTAGTGCTTTCCTTCCCTTTATGTGGTTGTACTTTTTTGTAATGATAACTTGACAAAAACACAAACTGGACAAAAGCACGGGTCAGATGTTTCCATCAGTTACTACAAAAATTGATCTGAGAAGAAACATAACCTTTCTTTTGAGATGTGGTTTCTTTGGCTCGGAGAAGGGAATGAGTTTTCAATTTCTTGGGGGAAGGGGAGACCACAGATGATGGGGTAATTGGAGAACATCTCTGTTCATAACTCCCCATCGCTTGTTTTAGTGCATGCCTCTGGAATTTGACAGAAGCATAACTTTTTAATTTATTTTTGTTCTTAGCACAAGCATCAAGTTATCAGTGAAAGCTGGCTTTGCCAAGAAAAGCAGGATGTGCTGAATGACATGTTATTCTAGACACACATTAAAATCCATGGCAGGGTAGCGATGGCTGCTGTCGGCTTTGTGACCAATGTCTTGGCTCGTCTCCTGCGCTTTACTGCACGTGCTGTTAGAAGAGTCTCACCCTTTTGTCTGCTGACTTTCTCCTGTATTTCTTATACTGTGGTCAGCCTTCTGTGAATTGAACTGAACTCAAATAATCTTGAAGTATAAACTGTAATCATGTGAATGGTCATTAAAAGCTACTCTCTAAGGTCCTTACAGATGCAATGAGATGAAATGGTTGAAGTACTACTTCAGGATATAGGGAGAATAAGATGCAGGATAGTTATGCCCTGGAAAGCAGGAGGCAGAGGATCAAGATTTGGGTTGTTGCTGCTCTCTGGATTACGCCTTCTCTTTGTATTTCATGTTGCTTTCCAAGTTAGTAGTTTGGATGGAACTGTTACTGGTCTTATGTCTGTGCTAGACATTTGAAAAGGTGGGAGTTGTTAAAGTAAAAGGGATAAACTGGAACAAGATGGTAGAATTGAGTGATTCAGATGTAGAAGATTGGATTGAGCCTTTTGGGATTGTGATCAAGAGGCGTTTGTCAACTTGTGTCTTCCATTTCAAAGGAAGTAGGAGTTAGTATCCCACAGATTACAAAAACTGTCTAAGTCTGATCATGCTCCATTACCAAGTTCCTCCTAACTGACAGGTTTTTATGCATTATCTAAGCTGTAAGGGTGGGAAGAGTGTGTAGCAATTACATCCCCAATTTGGCCACACCAGATTTGTGGCACATAATGTTGTTGGTTTTCTTTTTGCCAGGTGGTCATGAGAATTTTGCCAAAATGATTGATGAGGCGGAAGTGCTGGAGTTCCCTATGGTGGTGAAGAACACACGGGGTCACCGAGGTGGGTGTGAGGTCAGGGGTGAGGGCAAGGAGTATTCTGAGCAGCAGGCTTTAAGATTTTTGTCTTGTCAAGGGAATAATAGTTAAGGTCTTCTAATAGGTGTTGGACTTCTTTGCAGTACTTCTAAATTCTGCCACCCACAAACTTCTGATTGTTGAATATGGATACTGGGAATACCAATACTGGGAAGCAGTTACACAGTAACCTAGTCTTGCAATAGCAGGGGGAATAGGGGTTCAAAATTATGGAGTACTACTGACTTCTGCAAGGAAGGCTTTGTACTGGAATAACAGAAGGTCTGGCCTTAGGGAAGCAGAGAGAAGCCTACGTGGATTTTAGAGATGTTTCTCAATAACCATAAGAAATTAAACCTTAATATATTCAGTCTTAATTTTACTTTTTTGCTCCTTGACTTTCTCTATAATTGGGATCCTGATTTAAGTAAAATCACATATATTGTTTGTCTAATGGGGTCTCTGTTTTTCAGAGAAATATCTCTGACAGTGCAGATGATAATACAGAAGGTTCAGATTAGATTGTTCTCTTAGCAGTCTTTTGTTTGAAGTGTTGAAAATGAAAAGCTACATCAATTTAGTTTTATGTTAGATAGTGAAGATAAGGAAACCTACGTTTAAAATGAAATTCAGAGGTTATTTGCACAGGAGATTCCATGTTCCTCAAGCAGTGTTCTGTGTTATGGAGACCTTAAATCATGAGGAAGCAGAGGCTGCTTCAGTTGGGCTTTGGAGCATTTGATTGAATTATTTTTTTGAATCACATGTTATTTCTCCTAGTTCTACTGCTGCATTTCTGTTCCTGTCGTTAAGATACACAGTTTATCAACTGGGTTTTGTACTACTCTGTTAATACTGTAGCTTGAGTTACAATTCTGCCTCAAAAAGTTTGTGCAGCCTTATTGCAAAACATAAATCTAATATGGTATATAAGAGTGCTTAAGAAAGAGGGATAGGAGTTGGGAAATGTAGCTGGCTGGAAAGGGATGCCTTCTTGTGAGACTAGAAATGAGGTGGAAAGTGGTAAAGTCTGTTTCGGGAGTTCCTTTCATCAGTATTTTAAAACTGGAGAAGAACAAAGTCATCTTTGGTATGCTCTAGAAATGAAGGGGAATGAAATTACATGTTTTAGGTTAAACAAAACAAGTCTTTGAGATGTTTGCTTTCAGAAGAGTCAGTGATTTCTAAAGAGGTTTATGTGTGTGTTTGGTTTTTTTCAAAATTGAAGTAGAATCTATTTGCTTTGTATTTTGTGGAATCTTCTGCTAAATTTATCTTGGATACTGTGGATTCTAGTGTTTTCCTCTGGGCATCATTGCTCCACTGCAAGGCCTCATTCTGGAGCTGTGAGATCTTGAAAGTAATGGGAAGAGCAGCTCTCAGCAACTTCCCAGTAGTGAAGCAGTTCTACAGAGGCACATTACTGACTTCAGTATTCTTGGTTGCCTGGTGTTCAACAGCTTCGTGCCATTGGTTCTTGTGTGTCAAAGCTGCAGGTCCAGTCATCTTGGATGGACAAAACCATGCTATTAATTAAATGTCTGCTGCTCTTTAAGTATTTCTTTCTTCTTTTTCCTCTCCCCAAGGCCTTGTACCAAAAGGAGTTGAGATGACAAGACCACCTCCTCTATCTAAAGCGGTTTTCTTTTCTTTCACTTTTTTTTGTTTTACTCCTCACATGGCTTCTCAAGTATGTCAGTACTTGAACACTTACAAGCACTAAAGCAGTGGACACTGATGTCCACAGAGGAATTTGTAAGTGGGTATAAGCTACAGATGAGGCCTGTGAGAACGGTCAGAGGTTTTACTTCTACATCAAATTGTAGCTTCTTCCAATCTTCCGATGTTCTTCTCTTCATGCAGGTAAAGCTGTGTTCCTGGCACGAGACAAGCACCATTTGGCAGACCTAAGCCACTTGATCCGTCATGATGCCCCTTACTTATTTCAAAAATACGTTAAAGAGTCCCATGGCAAGGATGTCCGTGTCATCGTAGTAGGAGGACGTGTGGTGGGCACCATGCTCCGCTGCTCAACAGATGGGAGGATGCAGAGTAACTGCTCACTTGGTAGGAAAAGCATTATTCCTAGTTCTGCTCAGAATTTTTTAACCCAGTTGAAAAATCACAAACCCAACTGAATTAAGCTGCAGATTTTGTTTTGTATTAATTGTGCTTAATTTGGGGAGCTTACAGAGAAAGACATGGGAGTGAGGATTAAATGAGATGTGTGTTGAGCAAACATGGAAGGAGGGGTAATCTCTGGCCACAGTGTTAGATGGATAGGATGGATGAAAAGGAGGGGAAAGGTCTAGGAACACAAACAGAGCAACTGCTGTGGCAGTGTCATGCTAATGCCACATTATCATTCATTTCATCTTGCTGGGAGAACAGGAAAAGAAGAAAGACAGAAGACTGAGGGAGGTGGAAAAGATAACCAGTTGGCAAGAGGGTAGGAGAGAGTGTTAAGAGGGGAAACTGTTGAAGGCAGTAAATGGTTGGATTGCATTGTGCAGCTGCTGTGCTGCCTTAAGTCTGTCAAGCTCCTCCCTGCAAACATTTCCCTCAAAGACCATGTGTGGAGGGAGAGGAAAGTTACTGCATTGATTGTAGCATACTCAGACCTGAGTTTCTGCATTGTATTGGGTGTAGGACAGTGGGGATTGTGAGGGTAGAGGGAGGAGGGAGGAGTGAGGTTCCCTGGCTGAAACTGTACTGAAACTGAGCAGGGATGGGATAAAATGCGCTCATGTGTACTACAGCTTTGGTTAGTCAAAATGCCAGAGAGGTTTTAGTTACTACTTGATGCTGAGGAAATAAAGTCTGAAAGATTGTTCTGCTAATTGTTTTTTTTTTGTTGTTGGCTTTTTTTTATTGTTTGGGTTTTTTTCAAACTTAAGTGTTGTGATAGATGAAGTCTGAGTCGGTTAATACGTAGATGATGTAGTGTGAATTGGACCAGCTAAGGTTCAGACACAAATGTTACCTAATTCTTGCTTTAGAGACAGTAACCCGTGGTAGCAAGCTGAGAGGGACGTAAGTAGATGATAATGTCTTAACACCCTTCCCCCTCAATTCTATCTCTTAGAGCTATAGTCTTACCAGGAACATTTGGTTTAATTTTGCTGAAAGGTTTCGTGTGATAACTTAAAAATATGTATGAAAAGCCTCCACCTTAGAAGGAACAGGGGTGGTTTGTTAGGTCATCTTTTCAGTAACCCAAGCTCATAAAAATGTACGATACCTTTCTTGACTACAAAGTCAGCAATTACTGGTTTTTAAGGAAGTCATTGTCTCACCCTGCCTTGGGCAGGTCAGAATCTTTTGAAATCCTGCTGTGGCTTCAAGTTCATTAGCAGTTACTGTGGAAAGGAGGTTGTTTTCTGAGTCAGCAGCAGTATCCTTACAGGCTCGCTTTGGAGCTTCCCGGCCAAAAAGCACCAACCGGTCGAGAAGGATGTCAAGTCACCTGTGACCAGACTACAGACAGCAAGGGGTTTTTTTCTCACTTTTTTCCAGGTGGTGTAGGGATGATGTGCTCACTGAGTGAACAAGGCAAGCAGTTGGCCGTCCAAGTGTCAAACATACTGGGGATGGACGTGTGCGGCATTGACCTGCTGATGAAGGACGACGGTTCATTCTACGTCTGTGAGGCCAACGCAAATGTAGGTTTCATTGCCTTTGACAAGGCTTGTAATCTAGATGTAGCTGGTATCATAGCAGACTATGCCGCTTCTCTCCTCACCCCCGGTCGCTTGACGCGGCGCATGTCCTTGCTCTCTGTGGTGTCCACGGCAAGCGAGACTAGCGAGCCAGAGCTGGGCCCTCCAGCTAGTGCCGCTGTCGACAATATGAGTGCTAGCTCCAGCTCTGTCGACAGCGACCCTGAGACCACGGAGAGAGAGTTGCTCACCAAGCTCCCGGGGGCTCTTTTCAACATGAACCAGCTATTAGCCAATGAGATCAAACTTCTTGTGGAGTGATGCCACGTGTAAATAGATGACCAACAGAACTCTCTCTTGTACCTTTTTTTTTTTTTTAATTTTATTTTTTTTTTATTTTCCAAACCAACTTGCAATGCTGTTTATCAGAGAAACTCAGAGGAGGGAGGAAAGGGGTGGGGGTGCCGATCAAGAGAGCAGAGTGTGTGTGCTGTGATGGCTGCCCCTGCTGTTTTTTGCGGAACGTAAAATTGTGTTTGTTCTTCAGCACCGTTGTTTTAATGCAGATGCTCAGTTCACAAACTAAGTGGGAGTTTTATTTGGACGCTGCTATGGTCTCCAGATGCGTTGCAGTTCATGTGTGTTCACAGGAAAGCACTGGTGTATGATTTCTGAAGGTTTTCAGAAAGCTGTCTGGCAGCTCTCTAGAAACATCTGTGAATTACTGCACCAGTTAAGTCTCCTCTACCTCTGTGAGGCTTGATCCTGTAAATTGCTGAGTGCCTCAGGTTCTCAATTTGCATTGAAGATGTTAAATAGCAGGCATTTCAAAGTTTCTGGACACCTACTGTTACTACTCTTGTAATGGGAGTAAGCTCAGGATCCTTTTAAAGCCATCACTTTCTGGTCTCGCAGGATATGGCCTTTCAGATGATGAGGCTGAGTGAAGTGTCAGTTGACTTAATGTGAGCTCTCTTTACAAATCTGTAATTTGTGCTGCTTTGGGATTAACTGACAACTTTGTGTCTATATTTCTTTCTGAAACTTTTGAAGGAGGAATTAGCACTTGTGTTTTTTCTCATTTCAAAAGCTGATTTTGGCAGGTATGTAGGGGAATTGGACAATACTCCATTTGTTCAGAAGTGGCACGTTTTGACTATTTTTTGCATTATTGGAGAAGATAAACAGCACTGTAATGTTTGGTATACAGAATAATGTTTAATCCAATGTGAAAAAGAATTACACTAGTTTAAAGCAAACGTGCATCGACTTGTATTTGTTAGTGTTTTAGTCTTTTTGAGAGAGATCTGCAATGTTAATGTTCCTTTTTTTTTTATAATACATGCTAGCCCAACACTCCCTTCTCTATGCCTGCATCTTTAACAGTGGCCAAAGTGAAAACACTGCAGACTTACTTGTTAAGAAAGCACTGAATTAAACCCTGTACATTGGCATGTGGGGTTTTTTTTTTGGGTTTGTTTTTATTTTTTGCTTTTTTTGGGGGGGGAGGGGGGAAAAGTTTGGTTAAAAGTGATTAGATGTCTAGGGTACTTTAGAATAAATCTGCAGTTCATACAATGCTTACAAGGCTTACTTTTTCCCCACTGAACATAAAAGCTGATGTTGGCAGAAATCCAAAGAGGGGAGAAATACTCAATGCTTAGCTTTGGGAAACATGCAGCAGATTTAACAAAATAAAATTAAGGATAAAAAGGGGGAGAAAAAAAAAGAAAAAGAAAAAATAAGAGAGCTTAGCCCGAATTAAAAATAAAACAAAAACAATGTAGGCCCACAATTAACAGATTGGTCCTGGACCCTTACGTGTGTGTGCCGTGAACACACACTTGTGTGTGCTTGTGTGTGTGCATTTGCTTTACTTTATTTCTTTTTGTGTTTTGGCTCTTTAGCTCCTAAGTTTTTTCCAGGCTCCTAAATTTTTTCCTTAGTCTTTCTGGCTGTGCGTTTTCTCATCAGCCTTGAGCTGTTTTGGAAAACAGATAACCAAAACAGATACTGAGTCCATTTTTCAGTCCCTATCTTCTCCCTCCTTTTCCTTGTCTTTCTCCTCCCTCCCTTTTCATTCCTTTCTCATTCTCTGGGTTCATAAAGCCCTGGAACTATATATAAAGATATATATATATATGAAAAGATAAGTCTCTTTTTTTAAAGACAAAGTAAAACGTTTACAATTGAAAAATAATCTTGTGAAAATAGGGGTTTGTTTGGAGGGGGGTTGTGTGTGTGCAATGCTGCTGTTTTCTGGATACTTTAATGGAGCATGTCCCATGTACCCTCTGAGGCTCTGCACTGCCCACCTCTGTGGCCCCTCCTCACCTCTCTGCTGCTCTGCTGTTTTATCTTCACTTGGACCTTAAACACAACTCACGGACACTATGCAGAGAGTCTTCAAGAGGCAATAAACAGGACAGTATTAACCTGCTTTATGGAGGTTTGATCATGCTTCTTTGTACAGTTTGGTTTTTTTTTTTTTATTTTAAAAGGAATGTAATAAAATGTTTTTTTTTTTTTTGTAGAATTAAATATTATTATTAAAATCAAGTGAAAGATTGACTGTTGGTGTTAAGCAGGAGAATGGACCATCTGGTCCAGCAACAAAAGGAGCTTCAGTAGTAAAGGTATTTTCAAATCTTTTCTTCCTGAGCCTTCAAGTGCACAGGTTATACCTGAAGAATATAAAGGTCTTTAACTTCCATGAAGAGTTGCAGAAACACAGAACATGAAAGAAACCTAATTTTCTAATCTCTTCCAGAAACTCATCTTCCCCTGCTTGCTTATCTAAGGGGAATTTGGGTGGTGTGTGCTTGTGGTGGGTTTTTTTTTTTCTTCCCTTTTTCTTTTCCTTTTTCTATTTTCTTAGGTGACTGAACTCCTTGAGAGGCTGATAGGGTCAATCTTTCCCTCCTCAACTGTGGCACACATTAAGCATATGTGGAATAACAGCAGGGAGTAAATATGCTAGTCAACACAGTAGGACCTCTATATTTCTATCACAGGAAACATCTTTTAAAGGAAGGAACCTGGTAACTGAACATTCTGGAATGATTTCTGAGTCTCTCTAGTATTTTTCAGAGAAAGGCTATGGCTCACAGGGACTTTACATTTCTATCACCCTTTCAAAATGTCCAGGTTACACCTCACAGCAGTAAAATCTGTGAAGTAAACATGAGATTTTTTTGAAAGACAAACAGTGGATCGGAGAGACTTACAGTTTGGCTCCCTTGGGGTAAGATGCTCCTCTGTGGTTGGTGCTTCCGTTGCTAGCTTGGAGATAATTCTATGCATAGTGGTGAAGGAGGGAGACAGGATTTGAAACATCATGTACATTTGTTTGGACATTGGGTATCAATAGTGCATATGAAAACCTTGCTTGAGGGTTCATTGGTACAAATGGGCACAGTTGTCTTATGTATTTGCTCCTTATCCATTGATCCTGAAATAGTGAAATGTGTAGAATGGGTTGGGGGTGCGAGGGGGTTGTCTTGTTTTTATTTAAAGAAAGCAAACACCAACAAATCTAGCCTGTGGTAATGAGGCACTGTCTCCCATTGAAGGTGAACTTTACAGATATGAGGTTTATACACCGTGTTTCCTTCAGTTCCACATGGTGAAAAACACACACTAAACCTTCATACAGTTGCACTAACACTACTTCCAATGTAGGTTTGGAAGCACGTGCTGAAAAAATGGTCAGAGTAACGATGGATTACAATAGTGTTGATGTAGCAGATGGTGATACAACTGGTTTTGTATATTCTAATGTTTGAAAAAGGTAGAAAGTCTTGTTGGCAAGAATAAGCTTCTTAAACATCTGATGAAATTTTCTTCTTTGTAACACTGTAGATTTTCTTCTGTTGAATTTACTGTGATTATAATTGATGTCTTGCTATGCCACTGTACAGATTGTACCTTAAGCCTTGTATTTAATGCTTTATTGTGTTTTATAAAATATTTTACTGGAATGCTACAACACTTCATCAGTAACACAGCGTCAATGTTTGATGCACATGTGGACTGTTAACATTTTTGTTTTGAGCTGTTGGTCACTCGTGGAGTGTTTTCTCCCACGTCATGTGCTATATTTCATGTGTGAAAATAATCTCTGGAACATCTGTGTATGTCCAACACAAAGGAGATGCATCTACAGATGTCAGAGTGGACTTCAAAACCCAGCAAAAGAAACCAGTGATGTTTGCTAAATCTTTTCTCCCCCTTATTGCACAAACCCGTCAGTTAAATACTTCAGGGACCTTAAGGGCTTAGATGGACTTTGAAAGCAAATCACATGTACAGTATTTTCTCATGGCTCACTCTTTTTGAGAAGGTTTATGGGCTTTATGGCTGGTGTGAGACACGACCCACTCCTGTTCTCTCTATGGAATAGTAGGTGCTCGGACAGGTAACTTCTGTTGCTACTGTCTTTTCATTTTTAATTTTTTCACTGTTCTAGGAATTGTTTTAAACTGAACACTGCAAGGTTCATGAGGTGTATGCTGCCTTTTCCTTTGTTTTATTTATTTGAGTATTTTTTAACTGCTGAGGGTGATGTTTGGAGTATTCTGATGGTCAATCTTGGCCTGCTGTTGGAAGTCTCCAAGCCTCTCATATTTGGAATTTCAGTTGAAAAG
>VZTM01025394.1:21129-87273 GCA_013400555.1 Jacana jacana
TCTTGGCTGTGCCCAGTGCTTTGCCTAGTGTAGGGGAAAATGTAGAACCTGAATAGACCATGATGTCTTAGACAAAGGGGATGTTTATGTGCACGTGAACAAGAACTTCTTGTGTATGCCCTCCTGCTGCAACCGAGTAATACAACTGGTAGGTGGAGGCAGTAGCAGAAGAAACGTGTGACTATGACCTGGGAAACCTACAGTACTGGAGAAATGGATTAAAGGGATTGCAAAATGTTAACTAAAGTAAGAGGGATGGAGGGGGCAGGCAGAGTCCCTGAACTGTCCCTTTGAATGGTAAGCCTAATTTACAGAATTCTAACCATCAAGAGTAGCTGTAGCACAGTAGACAAATTAATCAATCCGATTTGGTGTTCCCTTACCTTACATCCTAATTCTAATCTTTGATTCAACATTCCAGTTTCCTCGCTGCATCTATAAGGCACAGCACATGCCTTAAAAAATTAAACTTCACCAAGTTGCCACAAAATGAAGTGTGAAGGTATTTATTTAGTCTGTCCACATCTTTGTCCTACAAGGAGGATCAGTCATAGTTATGGCATTGGTAACATGTTTATTTTAGCCTGTTTTACAAATCAAGGAATAAATGAGGAAGATACTGCAGACAGCACCTATGGAATTTTATTTTATGAAGGTAAAAAGCATCCTTACTGTCAGCCAGTGGTCAGCTTCATGGTCTATGAGCCTCTCTGATTTTTTTTGCTACTTCCTCTTGTGACCATTTGCTATCTAATGCTACTTTTGAGGTGATTAGCTTATGTACTTTTGTACATACAGGTGTCTCTGAAATGTTCTTGAGTAGTTTAACACAATGCTACTTGGTGATAACTGAAATTACCTGTGTGTATATGTACATGTAATAAAAATATATGTAACATTTCATATGAAATGTTGATTCCTTTCAATCTGAAGCCTGGTCCCCCTTTGAGTGTGAAGAACTTCTATCATCGTATGGTCAACGTGCATTATTTTGTGCAAGGAGCATAGTTTACAAATGCATAGAATAAGCAGCCAGCTTCATGCAGTAATGACAGTTTAGGAAATCAGAATTTTCATAAGGAATGTGATAGTTGCTTGAGATTTAGGGAAAACAGAAAGGATTGACTTGCAATAAATACATAGGTTTGGCATCNATATGTAACATTTCATATGAAATGTTGATTCCTTTCAATCTGAAGCCTGGTCCCCCTTTGAGTGTGAAGAACTTCTATCATCGTATGGTCAACGTGCATTATTTTGTGCAAGGAGCATAGTTTACAAATGCATAGATAAGCAGCCAGCTTCATGCAGTAATGACAGTTTAGGAAATCAGAATTTTCATATGGAATGTGATAGTTGCTTGAGATTTAGGGAAAACAGAAAGGATTGACTTGCAATAAATACATAGGTTTGGCATCAATTCTGAATTGTATCCTTGAACCATTCTGGTTTTGTACAGTAGGGCACAGCGGTGCACACTTACTCAATTAAATCGAGGTGAATTTTTCAAAATTCTCATATACAGTTTCCTAAACGAAAAAAAAAAAGCTTTGAGACTTTCCCCTCTGTTTCTGAATCCTGGCTTTTTGGGTTGGTTGGTTGGTTGGGTTTTTTTTGTTTGTTGGGTTTTGTTTTGGGTTTTTTTTGGTGTGTGTGTGTTGGGTTTTTTTTTTGTTAATTTAACTAGTCATATCACTAAATCCAAACCAGTAAGTACCAGATAAATTGCTTTTTGAATACATATCAGTAGTCAGCCCATTACAATACAATGAAGAGAACTGAGGGACTTCTTATTAATTGAGATGCTCAAATGTCTTTACTTAAGAAAAAATTTTACATATAATAAAGATTTTTATGTAAGGGGGAGTTAAGACAGGAACAAAGTAAAAGTGCAAAATGTTCTTTGGCACCCAAATGCTATCAGTCCCAAACTTGGAATTAAGTAGTAGCTCTAAACCAGATCCATTATTCTCTTCTGTGAAACTTAAGTGGTATCAATTAGTATTTATAGAGCACCATATAGGTTAAATGATAGATAGCTTAAAAACACCATGATAGTAAAGGACAGTGTTCTTTATGGAGACAATATATTTCAAGATAGGAAAAATGTTCAAAGCACTAACAGTTAAAATTCTTTTTGAAAGCGGGAAATGCAAGGTATATAATGTCTCTGACTTAATGGCTAACAGCTTAGTAGTTTCAAGCACCTCTTCAGTTTTGTAGACCAGTGGTCTTTAAAACAGTGATTGCACATCCCTATCAATAAAAAAGAATTTGAGCATGCACCCTCACACATACATGTTTTATATATATACTGTGTACATTATAAAACATACACAAAACCAGAAATTAAAAAAAAATCTGATAAAGATGAACACTATTTTAAACCTTGATCTTGTTGTATTTATTAATGGTGCAACACATATTTTCTTCCTGCAGCCATATGGATTGCCTTGTGTGACAATCCAGAGGGGGTCTCTGGGGAATCCAACTCTGCAGACCACTGATGCAGACATTATCAAGGAATTATTGTGACTAGTATGTTCCATCATAGCAATAAACATCCTTACTGTGTCACATCTTAACAATAGCTCCATTTCAAGTAAGTCTCCTACCAGAGATTAAAATGCTGACCTCTAGTAGGATGACTGTTCCTGAAAAGAAAGTGGAAGAGGACAGAAGAGCAGGATATGGAAGCACTGATGAATGACCTGGCACAGGGGAAGTTTGAATCTGGATCAGTTGAAAATGTGGAGAAATGCTTATATGTGGATTGGGGGAAAGGGGGAGGTTGGGGTCAGAGTCTATACCACTCTGCAGAACACAACGGTAGATTTTGTGCTTTGACAGATGTTTTCAGTTCACTTACAGCTAAGTATTAGTTGATAGATTCCAATTTTTTTTTACTTGCTTTATCTGGGGTTGTCACACTAAAATCAGGAACAAACACGTACATGTGGAAACGAAGTTGCATCTGAGTTTTTGACATTCAAGCTGCGAAATAGTCTCTGGTGCACATCAGGTACCACTTAGGACTGTGGGCAACTGGTGTGCTTTTCTCTGTAGCTTCTCACTTTTCATACAGTCTTTAAAAATATTATGCAGACCACAGGCTTGAAATCCCAGAACTGAGTTACTGTACAGTGAAAGAGAAATGTGCAAAGTGAAAAATATTTTAGGTGGAGATTCGGAAAGAATCTTATTAAATATAACAATGAGCAAAGTCTGTGTGTGAGATGAAGCTCATAGAGAAAGTTCTTAAAATCCAGTCAGACTGGAGATATGAGAGTGACATCTGGTAGTAGAGGCATAAGTCAGCAGAGACGGAGATGAGGCAGTAAACCAGCTTTTGCTACTCTTGAGCCTTCCCAACTTTCTGTTGTAAGGAGGAGTCTTGGCTGACTTGTTGCACATTTTGCCTTTGGGGACTGGATACCAGGGAGCAGAGCTGGAAGTTGATACAGAGCTGTTAATATGGAAACTAGCTGTAGCACCTGCCAACTAGAATAGCTGGTCATGTGCTTAAAAATGGCACTGCTCTGAGTTTAGATGATGGTCATGCTTGGGGAGAAGGGTGGTCATCTGGCTCTGAACACGGGCTTATTTGCCCAGATACACCTGTAACCTTCTGCTTCTCAGCATAGAATCATAGAATAGAATCATAGAATCATTCAGGTTGGAAGAGACGCTTGGGATCATCAAGTCCAACCCTCAGCCCTACTCCACAAGTTCTCCCCTACACCATATCCCTCAACACCACATCTAATCTACTCTTAAACACAGTCAGGGATGGTGACTCCACCACCTCCCTGGGCAGCCCATTCCAGTGACTGACCACTCTTTCTGTGAAGAATACTTTCCTAATGTCCAGCCTAACCCTACCCTGCTGCAGCTTGCAGCCATTCCTTCTTGTTCTATCACTAATTGCCCGTGAGAAGAGACCAGCACCAACCTCTCTACAATGTCCTTTCAAGCAGTTGTAGAGAGTGATGAGGTCTCCCCTCAGCCTCCTCTTCCACAGACTAAACAGTCCCACCTCCCTCAATTGTTCCTCGTAAGATTTATTCTCCAGGCCCTTCACCAGTCTCGTTGCCCTCCTCTGCACTCGCTCCAGCATCGTAAAGGATAGCCGCATAGAATTGTATGTAAGCCCTTTCAATGACTGTGCAGACCATTCTAGGCGAGTTTGAGTCAACTGTTCAAGAAAGATATTTTTTGGGGGTGTAAAGTAGCAGGGTTTTATATCTTCCAGATCCTCCACATTTTCACATGATATTGACGTGGCTGTCAATACAAAAAGATAGTATTTTCATCCTACTACATGTGACAGAGCATCATGTTCTCTGCAGCTTTGATATAGTAGAGATTTGAAGAAGGCAGAATGTTTTCCATTCTTTTAATGGACTTTCAGGGGCAGGGAAGGGCTGGTATGTATGTGAAAGGAGGAATGGATAGGTTCCCCACATTGACTGAAAAGCAGATTATGGATTAAGCTGACTGAAAATTTAACATTTACATTGTACTTAGGCAAAGCATTTTCAGGGTATTTCTGCATCCCCCTTTTGTTCCTTTTAGAAGAGAGTACAAGCGTTACTAGAATATACAGAGTCTGCATAGTAATATGTCAGTGTACTAAGCTCTGCCAAGTGTGTGTAGGGGGAAGGGCTCATAAAAGATCTGTGTGAATTTCTGCCTGTCTAATACCAAGTCTACCTTTTATTTGGAGGCCATTTGCTATATGTAACTGCAACTGCAACTGTCTTGTTGTAATAGGTTTGTTTGTTTGGAAAGAAGGAAGGAAATGTGTTTGGGGAGTTAAATATGTTATTCTGTTGTCCATTTCTATAGGAAGCAGAGTGGTTAAGGGAAAGCAGTCAAAATGTATAGGAACTACAGGACTAGTGATATTCAAAGTCTGATGTCACTTGAGTACTTAATGGTGTTTTTGGAGAGAAGGCTTTTATTTGGTCTGTATTCTGGTAAGAGGAGATAAAGAAACATCTGAGAGAGGACTTTGGAAGTGTTGTGTATATTGAATTGCATCTTTTGTTGCCATCTATTTTTCCCTTCAGAACTCTTTGATGTGCTTTTGTACACATACCTTATTAAAAAGATAGTGGCTGCTGAAACATCCCTAGTGTGTTGGGCTGAGGTCAGTCAAACAGTGGGAATGCTCTCCAGCCAAGAATGGCCAGCTATGCTCATCTTGGCCTTGACCAGATGAGAACAGAGAGTTGAAGCCTAACGTAGATTTTACTGGGCTGCATATTTTCATTACAGCATATGCAGTAGCAGCAGAAGTCTTTGTCAATATTATCCTATATAGCTGTCACTAGAAAGTTGCTTTTGATCAGCAGTTTCCCTTATGTAATGCTTTGCATTTTCCCAAGTAATGTGGTTTCATGTAATATGATATATACAATTTTCCAGGACTAAATTTTTGTCTTAGACAAGTAGCAATATAATTGAGATATTTTAATACAGAAATGGAAAAAACCCCAAGTTTTATTAGAGAGCATTGGAATTTTTTTCCAATAAAGTATTGTAATTAGAAAAAAATAATTTATCATGTTCATAAATTTTCAGGGGTATATGTTAATTTCCAGAATGTATTGGGACATTTCCCCTTGTACAAAATAGCATTTGTTGCTAGAAAGGGAGAAAAATCCATAGGAAGAAGAATTAGCTAGTAACCCAGTAATTGCTACCTCTTTGGCCAGTCTCTTGTTTTTTTCTATGCAGATTTTCTGCTTATGGTGGAAGCAGTGATACTACTGAGCTTGCTTGATGCTTAGTTTATCTGTCTTGTAAAATACATGCATTTGGGGGAGAAAGGAGCTGGAGAAGTGGAAATTGTATACAGTGTTACATGGACTAAACAGGAAGGTGCCATGAAGCAGAGTGAAGACTAGTAGCAGAAGTAGAAGTCTACAGTAGACTGCAGCTAGTAGCTTCTATACACAGGTATCCTTTCAACTCTCTTTTATCAATGTAGTGGGCAGCCAGGAGTTAACATGACTGTTCCAGTCACATCATGATCAGAAATGGGAATGTCACATGGACTGACTAGGCACCTGTAGATATTGCACATCTGGTATTTAGAAGAAGGGTCCTTTGCCCAGGGGTTTCTTTTCCTCACTGCTACTGTGCAAAGCACTGTCTGCCAGTATTGATTATTCTCTGGGTTCTGTCTGTTCAGTGGTATTGTGTATTAAGCCTGAAACTTGTGCAGTGTTTTGTATGAGTTTTGGGAGGAAGCTTGGTATGCTTGTGTGTGTGTTTTCCCATCCACCTAACCAACAGAAACAAGACAAATGTTATGGTTACACTCCCCACTCATCTTTACAGCAGTGTATTGGAGGAGTAGCACAAATGTAATGTGATGTAAGAATGCTTGTTTGTGCTGGAATGGAAATGTTTGCTTACCAGATGGCAAACACTGAAGCTTTATCAGTGAGAGAATTAGGCAGAAAGAGGCTGCAGTTTGACTTTGCTAAACTTTTACACAATTTTTCCTCCACGTGAAATATTTCCACAGGAATATAATGCATGTGAAAGATGCTGGAGCAACAGTTGCAGAGATTGAACTCCTCTACCCACAGGAAAGGTAACAGGAATTAGATTTTACCTTTAGAACACAGCCTTCACTGCATCTCACTCCTTGATCTACAAAGACTTTTTGCAAGGTCAAAAGAGGAGTCTGGTACCCACATCTCAGTCCTTGGTGCAATGCAACTGTCAAGTAAACCAGAGAGATGCCAGTTACAGAGATCTTTTTAATGATGTCTGCTTGAATATCTGATATTAATGTTTTGGGGGGAAAAACCTAACTTTTTCAATGGTTTGTTTCTAGGTTTTTCTACACCAGCAGGAAGTCTTCTCTTCCCTCTAACGGGGACACCTCTCTCTTGATAATGCCCCCTTCTCAATGAAGGGAAGGTAGGATGGACCAGCAGCAACGTGGAATGGGGTGATGTTCACACTTGGTGTCATAATGAACACTGTCCTACTAACATGGAGAACTGAATAAAAGAGTCATGAATTCTAACTCATGAGAGTGTGAGGTTCTTTTTGGTATCACACGCACCAGTTCCCCTTTCTTGAAGTGCTGCTTAACTTCAGAAATCTGTTATCTTGTGGCTTTGATACAGCTATGCCAGAAAAGTAAAACTGTTAGATATAATTCACCATATTAAGCCTGTTTCTGTCTATTTTTTTTCTCCCTGTAATTGCATTCCTAAGAATTCTAACATGCTTTATATTGACATGAACAATTTTCCTGAATGCCTCAGAAATCTCGGGCCTTGGTATTACCAGTCATGAGATGAGTTCACCTAAGTCACGAAGAATACAAGTCTCTTGAGTTTTTAATGGAGAAGCACATACTGATCATGTTCTACTGATAGTTTTGGTGGTTGCTAGAAAGAAACAGAACTGTAACCCTCTTAACCCATCAGAGAATCCTTAAACTACTAGTTACTGTGCCTTTGGATTTTGAGGCCACAGTGGCAGGGATTGTTATAGACGTGGTCCGGTAAATTCTTACTGTATATTGTTTCTGAAAAAAAGCTAATCTTTAAGCCCATAGGTTATACATCTTGCAAATATCTCCTTTAGGTTATTGTTAGTGAAACACCATAGAGATGTGCCTACTTGAAAATTGTATTATAAAAGTGAAGAAAAAAAAGAGAAGCAAGATAATGAGTTGGCACATTATTAGTAAACACCTTTTGTTCTTTACAAGGCAGGATGTTCGGTTGCCTTGTAATCTTCCCTTCTGTTCTTGAAATCCTGGCTGCATCTTTCAGAGGGCTGTGATAATGCATTATAAACCTTGACCAAATTAAAATTTAAAACGCAGAATTGATGAAATTGAAGTGGAAAATGCAGCCGGATGTCAAACCTTTAGCGAGTTGGTAATTGCACGAGGGAGCATAGGGAAATAAAAGAGTAAGTATCCCCTTGGATATTTTAAAGTTAGATTGCATCACCCCAGGCTAAGAGCGAGCACAGGTGGGTGAAACAAGTACAATCCACTTTGTGCAGAAAGTGCCCTTAGATGAATGCCTCAGATGAACGAAATCACGTGTCTCAAGGTGCTCTGTAGGCCACGAGTTTAGCAAGAGCGAGGCAATTGTTTTGTTTTTATAAGCACTTAGCGTGACTGATACCTACAGGGTGACTGCACCATCAGCGTGTTACAGCGATGAGAAAGGCAAACAATTTAGTGCTCAGATGTTTCTGAACGGGTGTTCCAGTCAGAAAGGGTGTGCAAGGTCAGGCCGAGACATCGCCTCTGATGCTGTCAACAATTCTGGTCTGAAGTGGGATTCCTTGCGCTGAGGTGTGCCTTCTTGGGTAGTAAGTTCTCCATTCTGTAATGTATCCAGTGAAATAAAGTTTACTTCTTTTTGTTTTCTGAAACCTGTGGGAGAGTGAGGGCTGCTGCTGAGGAAGATTCCTTGTGGTGCTGTGGATATTTCCATGCCTGTTTTCTGTATGCTTGTTAGAGTTACTTACGTGTTGGTGGAAACTATGAGTGTGACTGGTGCTCTTGTCAGCAGCTGTGCCCTTCCTCCGGTAGCTGCAGTTCGTGGTTGGTTGTTTCTCAGATCTGTATGTCAAACCATACCTCTGGTAGCACTTGGGTACCTCTGTAAGCAGGTAAAATGGCTGCCTCTCCAGACTTGTGGCCATTTTCTCTCTTGTGGTTCAGTACTTAGGAGTATGTTGATGCATATGCCAATACTTCCTGAAGTTCTTTTCTATCATTTTCTGTAACATTTAAAGTTAAAAAAGTACAACTGAGAACCTTCCCAATTCCATTTGAGTTTTGTATATCCTTTCTTGCTAAGCTCGTTCCAGGCCAGTACCGGTATTTCAGTTCTCTTTTCTTTTCTTTGCAGCGTTCAGCAGTGTTCTCCCTGTTCTACTGCCTGAAGTTCACAAATTTGCTTTTGCTCCTCTTGCCTTCATAGTCCAGAGTGTCTTATTTTCACCTTGCAAATGCTCCTGCCTGCTTGTCAGAGGAAAAGACCTGCTGTTATTCCTACTCCTAACCACTGGCCCTACTTGTTCTTGGCCTCAACCCCCCCCCAACCCCCATGTAGTAGGTTAAGAATATTTCTTACTCGGTGTCTATTACAGAAAACCCCTTCTTTCATGGTTGTGAGTCTTAACCTGAAAGTGTTTTTTTTCCTTTTTTAGGGGACAGGTTTTGTTACAACACGTTTTGTTTTGGTGTTTCACAGCCCAAAATGCGTTGGAAGTTAAATAGACATGGAGTTAATGAAAATTGAGATGTCTAGTTCCCTGTAATATCTCAGGGAGTGAGAATGAGCAAACTGCGATACCAAGAGGAGGAGCAGGCCCCTGGCTGTTGCACGTATTTGACTGTCTTTGATTAGAGGGATAGGTCATCTTGCAATCCAGCTGTTCTTGCAATCATTCATCTTGCATTCATCTTGCAATCCAACTTGAAATCATCTTGGCTTAATGTCAAGAACTTGCAAAGTTTCACTTTTCTTTGTTGTTTTTTTTTTTCTCCTTTGAATTTGTCCTTTGAATATGAATGCTAGATATTAATAATTAAATAGTAATTGGGTATTCATAATTGTCATGGTTCAGTCTCAGAGGGCAACACAGAACTACGTGGCAGCCGCTCTCTCTTGAGCCCCTCCATAGCCAGGAGGGCAAAATCAGAAGAAAAAGACAAAACTTTTTAAACAAAGTTTTTAAACAAAGTTGGGTTTTAAACAAAGGCAGTTGAACAGAACAACAAAACATAACAGTAACACAGATAAAGAACTATAAAAGCACGATTAAGGTACCAACTGCTCAACAACTGCACCCGGGACCATCCTGACCATGTGTCACCACCCCCGAATTCCTGCCCCCACCCCATCCCCCAGCCAGCTCCCTGCTACCCCCTGGGCATGGCTCACATGGGATGGAATACCTGTGCCCTGCTGGGAGAATTAACCCTGTCCCTCCCGGAACCAGGACAATAACACAATATTTTATATTGTACAGTAGAGTGAAAACAGTAACAATAGGTGTGTAGTGATAATACTGCCCTGCCCTGTGATGGGTAGGAAAACCTGGTATAAACAGTTCCCTCTGCACTTCTGTATTCCCTCTTAATTAGACTTAGGTTTTTGTGCTGGCTGCAGGAATGGAATACTTCTAAAACTCCGGCTTGCTTTGTATAATGGGGTCTTGGGGTGGAGTATATTTGTGTTGAAGCCAAACTGGGACAGGGGTTGCAATTTTGTGTAGTATAAGCCTATTGACTGGCCTGCGTTTCCCAGTTGTGCGTGATACAAGCAGAGAGCTGCGTTATGACCACTGTCTCCCTTGTTTTTCTGGGCATTTATTTTGTGCCTTACCACCATGGTTCCTTCTCCCACCTACTCTCTCCGCGTCCCAACAGATCGGTTTGTCGCTGTACGCTTAAATGTAGCTGTGAGCTTGGAACTGGACATCGCGTTGCCTGCTCTGTGACTCTCTCATCCCATGCTGTCATCACTTCCAACAGTTTTCCAGGCATACTGCTTTGGGGGGGAAGGGGGGGAACAATGGTGAAGTTGCCTCACAAAAGCCTCAAGGGAGGGATCCACAGAAGAGAGGCTGCTGCTCTATATTTCACACCTCACCCCCCCTCAATCTAGCTGTAGGTGTACAGGCTTGTAAGCAAAGCACAAGCGAAGCCCTACCCTGGTTATCGGTTTATGGGCTTTATCTCAGTGGTTGAGATGAACACCACTTCTCCCTGCTGGCTGGTGGGGTCAGTGGTTGCTGTGTCACTATTGCTGTGCTCTCTCTTGCTTTGCAAATACTTGATCCCAAGATTCAGGTGAGTTTCTTGGTCTCCAGCAGGTTTCCTGTGATCTGCTGTGGATCTGCTATCCCAGTTTATGGAAGGAAGATGAGTATACTGGGCTCCAAAATCACGTGAAACACTCCACGAGGAGTTTCTGTCAGAGATTAAGTTAGGACTGCTCCATATTTTTCTTCAGCTTTTTAATTAAAAGACTTTTAAATATATATATATTTTTGCGACAGTGCTTCTGAAGATTTCTACTGAAGGAAAACTTTCTCCATCTAGTCCTGCCCATCTTTTCCTCCCTAGAGAGAGCACTCAGCAGCTGTCAGAACTGTCCATAGTGTTACTGCTTCTTCCCTACAGCCATTGGGATCCAGAATGAAGAGATACAAAAGAAAATAGCAGTGGACTTCCAAGAGAAAAGAATGGGATGTTGCTTTGTGGCACCCCTGATAACTATCCGTGTTCAGCTGCTCAGGGTGCACAGTGCTTGTTTCTGTAAGAATATGAAATTATTCGGGCTTTTGGAGAAATGCTAGAGCAATTTCCACAGTTTGCTACTTGCTCCTTTCCAGCTTTGTCACAGGGAAGAACATTGCCTTAGTTTTCCCTGTAACATCACACCACACATCTTTCTGTGTTCCTGTTTGCAAGGTAAGCCTCTGAGGGGAGAGCTCCACAAAATCATTCCAAGTGTCCTGTGCAGCCTGCGTCCTTTCATGGATTGGATTGGATTGGTGAGCTTCATTTGAGCCCAATCTTAGTAACAGCTCAAATATTTTGACAACAGCTGAATTTGTGAGCAGGGAATGGAAATGAAGAATTGTAGCCCAGTTAAGAGACTATTCTGGAACAAGCCAACCCAGCAATGGGAGAAGAGGCACAGCAGAGGGAAGGAAAGAAAGAGTATTTTCAGTATCTAAGTTTCCCGATTTAGTTAGGGGTGTGTTTGTAACTGTTACTCAGGGTTCTGATTTCGTCAGCTGTCACACTAAGTTTGTGTGGATGGGAGACATTAAAGCAGAATGGCTTCCTTACTCTGCTCGGCCTAGTGAAGACATAGTAGCAGAGGGCTAAGAGGGCTTCCTAAAAATGCTTTCTTTTCTGAATTGCGTTCCTTCATTGTACTGAGATGCCGTTTTGCAGAGTCATTTGGTAGGTGGCTTTTTATTTTCATTTCACAAGGTCGACTGCTGCAGGTTATGTTGCTATTTTGCAACATAGCTAAGGTCCTCTGGCACTTCTTACCAGGCCGGTCGTTAGTTTTGAGAATCTGCGTGTGTCTCACCTTGCCTAATATGTATGGGTGTGTGTGTGTGTGAACTGAATTACACTCCTCAGCTTTAAGAGGTTGGGGTTAATGTCCCTTTGTGCAAGACTCTTGTGTCATCGCTGTTGTGGAGTTCCTGCTGGTTTTCACACCAGCTGAGTTAGCTCTGTGTATTTGGAAGTTCAGTTACTACTTGAGAGGAAAGTGGCATTGAAGGCATGTTATTTCAGACTGTACAAAAAGATGAACCTAATCTAGAAAGCCTGCAGTCAAAGCAGAGGAAGGTGGAAGGACAAAGGGAAACAACCTGTTGATGATTAGTAGTTACAATGCATCTGTGATGCAGTGACAGCCGCTCATTCTGCTTTAGGATCCTTTGGATTGAATAAAACTACCAGGGTTCTGTATGTTGTACTACTACTACAAAGTTTGCCTGCATCCTGTTTTTCACCCTCATACAGGGAATTCCTGCCAGATTCATACTGCCTGTATAGGTAGAAGCTGTGGATGTCCATCTTGAGCAGGTAATGTATTTCCTAGCCTGCATATTGATAGGAAGTGCAGTGGTGACCCTCCTTCCCAGGCTGAGTTGCCATAGGTTTTTTTGTCACATGGGGAGCTCCTGGGGAGCTGCGTGCAGATGAAGGTGCCAGCAGCAAAAGCCAGGATGCAGTCACAGGAATTGAGCATTAAGGACACTGTGCAGACCTGCTCTTGGTGACCAAAACTCACAAAGCACATCAGGTCTCTGCATACAGTGGCACTGAGCTCTTCTGCATGGCGGGGGCAGGAGTACAGTTTGTGTCAGGGGAATGCATTTGTGATGCTCTGTGGAAATGGTTCTAAGTGCTCCGTTTCATCAGTGCTTCCTGACTCCAGAGAAAAAAAAGAAGGTGCTCAAAACTTCTTGGATGAGGCTGTAGCTGACTGAACATGGAGGAGGGAAAGTAAAGAATGTATAGTTCAGGCAGCAAAATCTTGCTAAATTACTCGTCATAGCCATCAACTTCTAATTAAATTTCCATCTCTTTCCCTTAGTCCAAATGATGGGTGTTTAACATCACTGCATTTGGTGTGCCTTGGAGCAGAGCACACTGTAGTGCATTGTTTTATTTGTAAAGAGTTGGCAAGCAGGTCACAGTGTGAGTGTTTGCTTTGGTTGCCTGGAGAGTTCAGCATCTTCCATGTTTTCATAAGTGTTCTTCAACAGATGTAACTCTTGGGAGCTAGAATAGTAAGTATGAGAAGCAGGCTGATTTGAAAACAGACGTTGTGAGCCTGGACTGGTAAAGGGCTTTCAGAGAGATTAAATTCATGCTTGTATGCAGTCACACTCCATGAACGTTTTTCTACAATTCCTACCTTCCCAATTAGTTTTGGGAGCCCTCCAAAGTGTTCTGGATACATGCCGTCTGAACACACCTCCTTAAGGCAGCAATGCTCCTCTGTCATCGAGCTTCTGATAAAACCTAGCCTAATCCCTTCTCTTTTGCACAGAATGGATTTTGGTCATCAGTATTCAGGACAGAGACGTGTTGAACCAGCGTGTGAGAGAAATGCTCTTGGAGTTTGCTGATCATGGCTGTTTGCTCTGCTTATTTTTTCCAGGTGTGACTTAGCCAATACCACCTGCTGTGGCAGTGGCTGGTGTTTGAATGACATCTTCCTAGCAGAAGGATGTGAATTCCAGCACGTAACTGTGCTGGATTTGTATCATAATTGCCCATTGCACTTTAGACCCATTAACTTGATGGAGAGTAGTAGTACATAGAACCTTGGAAAGAGCCAAGCCCAAGATGTCTGCATCGTATATTGACAAATGCAACTCAAAGCAGAGATCACTTCTGTCTGTACATCGTAAATATGGGATACAAGACAACATATCCTACCACATCTCAATGGCTCTAATTTGCCCCGGGTTAAATCAGTCAGTTTCAAAGGATGTAATGGGTGAAAAACATCTCCAAGGGCGTGAGCTGGTTTTCTTGAGGATGTGTTTCCCTCTGCTGGTATGTAGTTAATACTGCCAACTTTTACTTTCTCAAAATGAAGCTTTGGAAGATACTGATTTCATGTAATCCCAGAAAAGTTTTCAACTGTCCTCTTCGTTGACCAAATATAACATATGAGTCAAAATAAAATTGAGAAACAACAGCAGTGCTAACAAGTGACCTCATCTAAATTTAAGGTTGGCTCTGCTTTGAGCAGAACACTGGACTACAATGACTTGCCAGTTTTTCTGTGTGATATGTGTGCTACCTTTTTTGAGGAGAGAACAAGTTAGACTGAAGAGGCGAAGTGGTAGTATTCAGAGTCTCCTATTTTTATTCATCTAGCGTAAAAGGTAATACTTTCTGAACCCTCAAACTATTATTTCTGAAAATTGATACTGCTGTCTGGCATGATTAGCTAATCTAAGTTATGTGGAAGTTATGAAGTTCACCTAGACACTTTTTGCTCTGCATGTTTAGATTTTAAAAAAATATGAAATTAAAAGTAGCACTGTTTTAAAACTCATGTTATCAGTTTGCATTTGTAAAACTGCTACAGATCTAATAAAAAACCCCAAACCAGATTGAAACTAAGCCCTTGGGGCATTTAGAAACTGAAGTGTATAGATTTGCAAGTAAGTAATAGTACCGGTTTCCTGAAGCTCAAATGCAGTTTATTTCCAGTATGTATGTTTACCTGAGTAGAAGCTAAGCACGTACTGTGGATCTTTCGTACAAGTAGCAATATTTAATAACCATTATGATCCCATATAAAATTGTTAGATTATATAGTCTGTATAGGCCACATAAAGTCTTTTTTTCAAGTTACTCAGTTTTAAACTGTATTTTTTCCTTACCTTGTTTCTATTATTTAGATTTTCATGCCTACAGAAGCAATATTTCTTAGAGCTGTTTTGCATATGCAAATTTAAAAGCTGTTGCTTTTGTTCATTACTGTGTCTGTGTACAGCAGAGGAAAGTTATAGCTGCAAAAATCTTTACAAAGCTTTTTTGAATAGTGTAGCAGTTTCAAGTACAGTAAGGTTTCAGCCCATGCAGCTTCCCTGCTAGAAGATGTATTCCAGGTGTGTGTATGACTTAGATGAAATTGCATGGTCTAGATTTAGCAGAGGCACAGCAAAATGTCTCAGAGGTTCAAGGGGGTGAAGTTACAGGGACAAAATCCGATGCTTGTAACCTAAAGTTCTATGATGAACAGAATGTGCTGCATTGAGTGTCTTGGTATCTGTCTCAACAGGACTAGAGTATAAGATTTGCTGACTGGTGTCCCTCGTGTGGCCCAGCGACACTAAACTCAGCACCAAGTGTGGTAGCCATGGCCTCTCGCTCCAAAATTGCCTGGTGGTGAAGGAAGAAGAAATGTTGCTACTCCCTTTCAAGGTGCTGAGAACCTTTATCTCTATTTCTTCCTCTTACAGTGCTTATGCCATCAAGGTACAGGCGGGTGGAGTGGTGAAAACTTGTGAAGGTCTTTCTGTTGAATGTACAAAGAGAGAAGAAATGTAAGGCTTGGAGGCAAAGAGGGTGGAAATAAGAGGGGTTCTGCTAGGATGAGGAAATTTTCTTGGTGTGATTGGTGAAGGCCTGAATTTTTATGCAGTCCTCTTAGAATGTCTTCCTTAATAGGTTAGTCAAGTTCTTTGTGTAATAAATCTTGCAATTTTTGCTGCACACCTGCTAATCATGTCCATGCAGATCAGTTCTTTGGTTTGATTGCTCATGGGAGGTTCCTTTTGCCTTTTCCATCAGAGGGCATTCTCTGAGCCATCTACTGCTAGTTGAGATAATGGCAAAAACAGCGATAGAAGGTACTCTGAATGAAGAACAAGGAGGTGGTATCAGAAATGGTATGTACTCCATGAACTAGCTAATTTGAATGTGCAAACTCTATACAACTTTTCTTTTTCTCTTGCTCTTTGGGGAGAAGAAACTATAGAGGCAGCTTCTTCAAGACCTTGGGGTCGTGTATTTCAGAACCGTAAGAACCCTTCTCTCTCAACCACCCAGGAAGTCTGAGATAATAGGACTTGCAAGCTGATCCAAGTTCATCAGAAATGAAAACAGCAATCTTTTGGGATATCTAGCAGCTTGCATATATGTGACAGTTTGGTTGGTCATACTTCTGGCAGTCTTACATGTCAGTGAAGGCAGAATATTAACAGTGCCGTTCTGCTGATAGTCTGGACATCTTTCTTGCTGTTTCTGTCACCACAGAAAAAACACAACAGTGTTTACCTACAAAGAGCACTGGAGCCTGCTAAGCCTCCATTCACATAATTTCCTGACACGTGGACTATGGTTAAAAACAAATTTCAGGCTTCTTAGGTGTCTGGGGACTGAAAGCTGCTCTGGCTGTTGTGTGAATCCTTCATTGGATTGGGAAAAGAAACATTAGTGCCAGAGCCTGGGCTATCTAGCAGCATTAAGCAAGCAAGGGGAATTAATCTGTTTGTGCTAGGAGGCTAACATGCCTTGAGAAGTAAACATGAGTAAATCAAGTAACTTCACTGGTGACACATCTCTGCAGGGAGGGCAAGCACTTGGCCGAGCATCAGAGCAAGACAGCCTGCATTTCCCACAAGTGATCTCTGCAGATATGTCTCAATTATCAGTGAAAGGCTACCTAAGACCACCCCCCTGTTGAAAAAG
Organism: Jacana jacana; assembly: GCA_013400555.1. Lineage (NCBI taxonomy): Eukaryota > Metazoa > Chordata > Aves > Charadriiformes > Jacanidae > Jacana > Jacana jacana. Next base: position 37,886 of record VZTM01025394.1, read on the forward strand.
TTATATTCTATTAAATTCAGCAATAGTGCAGCCTGAGATGAATTTAAGCTGGTTTTCAAAATGAATCCCAAAGATACTTATGGTACCCCGAGTATTCCATAGATATTTGTTCTTTAGGTGGATCTCCTTGTGACCAGAGGCAATACAGGTTGTCTGCCTTTGTTCTCAGGAACAGAGGAGCTCAATATTGATAGCAAATAATTCAGTTTTCCTTAATTGGTACACACTATTTCTCAGAGTTCATGGAATTCAGGGAAAGAGCAGGCAAGGCAGTGCTCAGACAATGACATTAATTTCTGCTTAACCCTGGTAGCTCTGATTTTTTTATATTCTCTGTCCACAATTACCAGAAGCCTGTACTGCTATTGCAAGTGGTGGTATGTTGTAGAATGTAGAATTATATCAATCAAGATGTTCAAGTGTTCATGTTCAGTGTTCAAGAAGTGTCTGGACGAGGTGCTACAAGACATGATTTAGTAGCTTAGTGGGTAGCACTGGTGATAAGAGGATGGTTGGACTAGATGATTTTGTAGGTCCTTTCCAACCTTGTGATTCTATGATTGTATGAAAACGGATATTCCTCAGCTCATGGTGTGGAATGACATCTATGGGAACAGGTTGTTTTACAGATCCCTGGAGAATGCTAGTGCAAAGCTTTTCTGTGCCAGAACTTACACTCTTAAGTGGAAATATTTTTCAAAACCAAAAAGAAAGTGTATAGATAATCTTCACATTCAGTTACTGTAAAGTGTTTGTCACTGTTAGAACCTATTTTACAGTAGAGAGAGGTACATTTGACAGTAGTATCTGCCTGCCACTTTCCAGTACCATATGAATTCAGTTTCTCAGACCAAATTTTATTGTCTAGCCAGGAATATTTTACTACTGTAGGACTTGAAGTCTTTAAACACTTGATAAAGCCATTTTTTGAACCACTAATTTCTTCTGCAGACTATTATTTATCAATGAAGGCGACTTTATAGTGGCTATAATTTCAGCTTACAAAGACAAGCTACACATCAGTCTTTCCCCAATACTCCACTCAGAGCCATGAAACATCATCATATGTTTATCTAAAAAAAAACCAAAATGGTGCTAGTTTTTCATGATGATCAAGGAACCTTAGGAATGCCCTTAAGGTGTTTTGGTTTGTTTTCTTTTTTCCCCAATGATCTTAATAATCTTGAAGTGAAACAAAACTGCCCCACCAGTATAAATAGGTAATTTAAGCCCAAAGACTCCAACAAAATAAGATCTCATAGCAGTTTTCTTGATTATACCTTCTTTTGACAGCCTGGAAAATTTGGATCAGAGTCTAGCAAAATGGATTGCATGTCCAGTTGGAACAGCCCATGCTGTAAACACGCTGAATCTTCCACAGTATGGCCCCAAAGCAGTTTAAAGAGCTGCTGCAAACATTTACCAACTAATTGTAGGGAGGGTAATATTCAGATGAACTCCTAACTCAGTTTACTGGCAAGATCAGGCTGTTAGCTCATCGCTGTAAGTGGGATCTACAAAACAAAACAGTTTGTTGTTGGCTTCCAAGACTCATTCTTACCTTATAGTTTTTCAGCAAGTGAAAATCCCATGACCCATTCTACTTCTCCTCTGGCATTTTAGCATTATGATTCTAGAAAAATAAGAAATTAGGTAAAGACAGAGGGTTTATTCTAATTGTTATGGTTTGGGAGTGGAACACAAGAGTGTGTTGGGTACATCTGTTACACGTAATGCAGATGCAGATGGCTGCAAAAATCTCTCCAAACTAGTGTGCACTCTTGTGCATTTGCAGATGGTCAAAAAGTAGTAGCTGAACATTCAGGCAATTCCTCTTAGGATGATCATTTTCCTATTCCCACTGGTTTCTGGGCTGAGAGCAAGGTGTTAAGCTCCAAACACATCCTGGTTGGGTCTGTGCTCATTTCTAAGCTGCCATTCCTATTTGAGTTACAAGGAAGTATCACCAGAAAATTTTTATGTAAGAATTCAACATCCAGTTCCCTATCTTCATCCTTGGGAAAGTGGGTGGTTTTTATCAGAAGCTTCCCCAAAAGTTTGGTGTGAGGAAGATGTGTGCCCTGGAAAATGTCACCCTGGACCGAAAACAGCTTGTTATAGTGAAGAGAACTAGCTTTAGTAAGAGGTACTACAGATTTGCTTACAGTTACCTGGATTCACAAGTCAGTTCTGGCCTGCAGTATCCTATCCCAGGAACATGTTTTGCATGGCCTGTCTGTGTGCACGCCCACCCTATGGTCATTCCACATGCAGACTGAACTCCAGGTTTGCTCAGGAGACGACATTGCAGATGTGATTATTGGATCTCACTAGGTAATCCCTTTTGCAACAAAAACTGTTCAGCCCTTGCTTAAAAAGAACATGTTTGCCTGTAGGGCACAACTATATTGGTCACATTCCTTCACTCCAGGAAGCAGATGTTTCTTAGGGAGCAAACTGCTTAGGGGTTCCTGGTTATCCATACTTGAGAATTTGAGTGGAGCCAGCTCTGGGTAGAGGTACTGACTGCTAGGTATTTCACTTGGACTGTGGGCAATGAGAAAGGGAACTGTGAAAGTCCAGTAAAGAATTCTGTGGTAAAGTGCTCTCTTTTTATTATCTGATGTGGTTCCCTGATTTCAAAACTTCTTTTGTTCTTGCTAATCGATTCAGTGTCTGAATGCATTATTTGTCTGTAGCTGATCTCATTTTGCTTTGAGGCAGAGAAAAGAGGCCTTCAAATTTGTCTGCCTTCCAAATCTATTGTCTGCAATATCTGAGTATGTGGTTCCTAAATCTTAACAAAAAATGAATCTGTAAAATTATCAATAGTTAGTTTCAGGCAAAGTCTTGAATGAAATGCCTTAGGACAGACTGCCCAGGGAATTGGTAGAGTCACCATCCCTAGAAGCATTTAAAAGATGTGGAGATGCTGAGAGACATGGTTGAAAGTGTTAGTTAACTTAAAAGTGTTAACAGTTTGGGTTTGGGGTTTTTTTGCCTTTTTTTGGTTTGGTTTTATTGTTGTTGATGTTGTTGTTGTGGTTGTCCCATGATTTTTTGGAGGAGGAGGGGGAAGTTTTGTCTTCCTGCATGTTTTCCAGTAAGAATGCAGAATTTTATCTTGCAAAAGTATGTGTGTGCTAACAGCAGGCCTGTGCTTTAGTGGCCTTTAGTAATCCCCACACCAGAATGCAGAAACCTTTAAGGGGCATCAGAGAAAGGGTGAAATTCACTTGTTTTGAGGATGGAAAAGGGGTTCTTCCATTTTGGGGTGCTAGCTTAAAAATGTAGTTTTCCAGCTCCACTTGGGGACCACATTGATTTCACAAGACAGTAAATGCTGTGTACTGAATAATTAGATTATAAACTTTGTGGCCCTTCAGCACAGAGTGGAACACATACAAACTTGTCCTGAAGGTTGAAGGTGTTTTTCTTTTCTTTTTGATAGAGGAAGGTTTCCTAGCAGGGTTCATGCCTGATCAGGCATCACCTGTAGTCCCACATGTCAGGGAGACACGTAGGTTTGTTCAACAGAATTGCAACTCCCACTTTATCTGGATCACATGCATAACTACAAGTAATTTGGCAGTGCCCCAAGTTGATACTAATATTGATGGAACTATAGTTTTAGCAAAACTTTTGTCAATAGCAGAACTAAACATCCTCTCAAAAGGAGAAACCTTGGATTTCTAGATCAAAGAGGAGAGGAAGAAGAAACTTCTGGGCATGCTGTGGAGGAAAGGGGTTTTGAAACATGCTAAAATGAATGCTGGGCCCTCCCAGGAGTTACTGCTGTCCTTTAGAAATGTGCTCAAGGCAGCAGTATCATGTACATTATGTACTGCACCTACTTAACTCCTGAGTGTGTATCAGGGCCAGAAGTCAGAGGGCTGAATTAAGTCCATATTATGTCAGCAATGGCCATCTGTACTTGCAGAGAGATCTGTAGCTAATGTGGACAACCATAAGCAGGGCAACTATTTTTTCCCATGATTTTGGCAGCTCATGCAGAAAAATGGCCATTTATTGCCCAGAGAAATAGGTTTGGCAGAGCTGACTTGCTATATTATAGAGCTTTTCAGCAGCAGGTGTTGCCTGTGAATTGCAGGCAGGCAACTCTTGCTTCTTCACCTGGGATAAGATTTGGAGACTGGACAGCGTGTTGTCATAAATTAGTGAGCTGAAGCATTTCATTTTTCCATATAGACTTGTCTACAAGAAAAAGGACAAACAGATGATGGCAGTGTAGCATGTGTTTTGAACATCCATAGAGGATGCTATTTCAGCATGAGGATATACTGGCATGAGCCTGTACAACAGCTGGTGGGGACTCCCAGGCATCTGTCAGTCTTGCAGTGGGGCTCAGGGCTTTCTTGAACTCTTCCTGTGGTGCTTGGGATAGCTATCGCCCTCCATGTACCTAAGGGCACTAAACAGCAGAACACGCTGGTATGGGTTGATCAAAACAGAAATAGAGCTTTGTTCTGAAAACTGTGTTCCATTGTTCAGTATCTGTGGGTAAAGTGTGTTGAAAGAGGGCCTTCCTAGTCATTAATTCTAACTTTTCGGTTTCCAAGCATTTGTGATGGGAAGATTGCAGAAGTGGCAGTTTATGGTTACAGTACTGTGGAAATATGCAAGAAGACTTAACCCCAAAATCAAAGGAAATCATAGGTCAAAGTATAAGGGTACATTCAGCATGCAGAGCAAGGGGCACAAACAACTTTACTTGGAATCCTGGAGCTTCCAGGCTACTGTAACAAATACCTGCATGCAGGTGAATGGGAATTAACCTGTACGCATCAGTCATACAGCATTTGACTTTTACTTCAGTAAAAACTTGGTCCTTCAGTTGGTCCTTCAAAATTTAAATCTATAGATAATCTTCAGAAAAAGGTACCCACCATTCTTCTGTACCAGGGTCTTAACGATCAGGGCTCTGCTCTGTGGGGAGGTTCTTGAAATGTTGCAGAGCAGTGTGTGTTCCTTGGGCAAACTGGCCACCAGTGGAGCCTCGTCCTAGGCTCCCTGCAGGTGACTGTTAGAGATGCTGAGTTCCTATACTAAAGAAGTTCTCCACAGATGTGTGTGCTAGCCAACTGCTTTATTGCTTTTTTGAAAGAATCACAGAATCTCAGGGATTGGAAGGGAAGCTCATCTAGTCCAATCCCCCTGCCGGAGCAGGAACACCTAGATCAGGTCACACAGGAACGCGTCCAGGTGAGTTTTGAATGTCTCCAGAGAAGGAGACTCCACAACCTCCCTGGGCAGCCCCTTCCAGTGTTCAGTCACTCTCACTGTGAAGAAATTTTTCCTCATATTTAAGTGGAACCTCCTGTGTTCCAGCTTGCACCCATTGCCCCTTGTCCTATCATTGGATGTTACTGAGAAGAGCCTGGCTCCATCCTCCTGACACTCACCCTTTACAGATTTATAAACATTAATAAGGTCACCCCTCAGTCTCCTCTTCTCCAAGCTAAAGAGACCCAACTCCCTCAGCTTTTCCTCGTATGGGAGATGCTCCACTCCCTTCATCATCTTGGTAGCCCTGCCCTGGACTCTCTCAAGCTGTTCCCTCTCATTCTTGAACTGAGAGGAGCAGTTCTGTAGTAATTTGCATTAGAAGCACTATTGGAAGCCTGCTTGCAGTTCTGTGTAAAGCCTTGTTGTGAGCAGAATTACTTGGCCCTTGTTTAGCTATTACCTCAGCCTTATTCCTAAAACAAGTGTACTAACCTACTGAACAATTACCTTCTTGCAGACTTGTTGGGTTTATAAGCACCAGTCTTAAGCAGCCTGTAAGAAGCATCATCCCAGGTGTCTCCACATGAAGTTCAGTAAGGACAAATCGAGAACATTTTACTGAACTCACCACCTTTGTTGCCCTGGATTCTAAATGCTGTGGTGCACTCTCGCCTGTCTTACAAATGGTGGAAACTCAACTGGCAACTGGCTGTTCAAATAATCTTTGCCTGAAAGACATCTTCTTTGTTTCATTAATTCTAGAGAACTCTGCTTTTCTATTTGTAGCTGGTGTTTCACTGGGGGGAATTTTTGAGGAGTTGGGTGTTTATGGTTTTTTTGGGTTTTTTTAACGCTGACTGGTGCTTAAGTAATGCCTGGTCTATTCAGAATAGCTTCCCCGCTACAAAACACTCCAACTACACTGAAGGCATGGTTTAATTTTAATTATTGGAAAATGATGCAGCCACATTCGTTCCCATGAAGATGGAAAATATAATTATTGAAAGAAATATTTGAGTAACGTCTTTTTGCAAGACTATGCATTTTGTGCATTTTGCAAGACAAAAACTGTTACTATTTGCTGAATCATTATCATGCTTTGAAAGATAATGTGAAGTAAAAGATAACTTTAGCTGCTTCCTGCAAAGAAATCCAGTTCCATATCTCTTTCAGACTGTTAGTAAGTTCATGTCTTGGGGGACTATATGTGCTTCCTTTCCTCCTTCAGCATTTCTCTTAGGCCTATATACTTATATCCTTTTTGTGCATTTCTTCTTAGTTTGTATCCTCAGGACTATTATGGCATCAGGTCTTCTGAGAACAAAAGCATCATGCCTCTGGGAATGCCCTTCAAGGACATCTCCAGTTTTGGAGTACCAGCTGAGTAGGAGTGGAGTGGGGCTGACTGTGCCAGATGGTTATGCTCACAAGCATTTTATTTGCTTTTTTCCATTGCAGTAAAGTCAAATTGTCACTCTGGACAACGTTTTTGTCTCCTTGAATGATGAATCATAGAATCATTTTGGTTGGAAGAGACCCTTGGGATCATCAAGTCCAACCATCAGCCCTACTCTACAAGTTCTCCCCTACACCATATCCCTCAACACCACATCCAATCTACTCTTAAACACAGTCAGGGATGGTGACTCCACCACCTCCCTAGGCAGCCCATTCCAGTGACTGACCACTCTTTCTGTGAAGAATACTTTCCTAATGTCCAGCCTAACCCTACCCTGCTGCAGCTTGCAGCCATTCCCTCTTGTTCTGTCGCTAATGAGAATGTCGCTAATGTCGCTAATGTCGCCCATGAGAAGAGACCAGCACCAACCTCTCTACAATGCCCTTTCAAGCAGTTGTAGAGAGTGATGAGGTCTCCCCTCAGCCTCCTCTTCCTCAGACTAAACAACCCCAACTCCCTCAATCGATCCTCATAAGCCTTGTTTTCCAGGCCTCTCACCAGCTTTGTTGCCCTCCTCTGTACTCGCTCCAGCACCTCGATATCTCTCTTGTGCTGAGGTGCCCAGAACTGGACACAATACTCAAGGTGTGGCCTCACCAGTGCTGAGTACAGGGGGACAATCACCTCCCTACTTCTGCTGGTCACACTATTTTTTATGCAAGCCAGGATGCCGTTGGCTTTCTCAGCCACCTGGGCACACTGCTGGCTCATGTTCAGTTGCTTGTTGACCAGCACCGCCAGAGGGTGTGAGTAATGTAATGTAAAGGAGAAAGTGTGGGTGTGATAATATGAGGAAATGTTAACAGGAGATGTAGATTTGGCTTACATAGGGTAGCAGCTCTCTGCTTTTAATCTTGCCTTTGAACATTTTATTCTTTAGGATCTACAAATCCAGCATTCCTAAGCAGCAGTAGGAATTAATAATCAAACCCTGGTAAAGACTCTTATTCTTTCTTTACACTTACCTATGGAGATAGCCCAGCTCACACTCTGTTCTGGCCTGGAGCTGGATGATTTTGAAGGACTGCCAGCCCCTGAAGTTTACACTGTGGCACTCCAGCTTGGCTTCTTCCTTTTGACCCGAAGAACCACTCCATGAAATCAGGTGAGTCCCTAGAAAAAAGTTTGAGATCTGCACAAGAATACACAGAGTCCCTGCCAGGAAAATGAAAGAAAGCAGTTTGACCTGACCTTTCAGATGTGGATGTCTGATATCTTCTGTGGGCTGATGGAATGTAAAAAACAGTGGCAGCAAATTTGGAGGAAATGATCCTTAAGTGGCTGTCTTTACTCCTCCTGACGTTTGCGAATGGGGAGCTGAACCCTCATGACTATGAGGGCTTGATTGCTACAATAACTGGTCCTGAGCTGAGCTCTTTTGCCATCCAGTGATTTTATGAAAAAAAGGTTTCAGGGAGCTAATGAGAAATCTGTTTGTTTTGTTTTTTTCTTCTAGTGGAGCCGAAGTTGACTACCTAGGAGATGCCTTTGCTTTCCATTATTTCTCCTCCAAACTAAAAGATAAAGTAGAAGGTGTTTTTGTGAGTCTGCAGTGGGCAGGGGCTGACCTGTGACTAGGCTGGCAAGCTGTCTGCTGGACAGTAGGATCTTTTTGAATTCTGAAGTAGTAATCAACTGGAGGCTCACCCAGAGTTCTCCCTTGTCCTAATAAGGGGCAAAGACATGTGAGAATAGAACTAGACTTGAAAAGTCTCCTTCATCTCGCTGGAGATGGTTTCTGCCTGTTTGGAGCCTTGTCCCAGTTTCTAGGTGGACAGGAAAGACACATTGCTTGCCTCTGAGGGTAGTTGTCTCCTCTCAGACTCACACTAAGTTTTTCTTTGATGAACTTGTGCATGGTCTTCTTTGGCTTTTTTCTACAGGTCATATCCACAGACTGCTAAAGATTTGTCACAAAAGAATTTGGTCTGTGTAGTTGAAAAAGCAAGCTAGTCTTGTTGGATTCCAGCTATATCTATGGCTAAACACAGAGACTGTTTCTCAGACTGCCAATGTTTACAAAGAAATGGCTATTTAAAGACTTCCAGTTATGGGCAGTCATGAAGTTTTATAACAAAGATATCATTATTTTTGTTTTATAACAAAGATATCATAACATAACCCAACCTGCTGAGTTTTTGTAACAATACGCTAGCAACTTCTGTAGCTAAATGCAGAGTGTAAGACTTCAGGTCTTTCAGTATGCTGCCTCTGAAAATAGATAATACCACAAGCTGTAGAAGAAATTGAAAAGAAAATGTAAATAAATAAGGGACATTCAGACATTAATCCCCTCAGGAGCCATTTCTTCCTATTTCTGACAGATGGTGTCAGCATGAAAACAATTTGTACAGATATGCTGCGGATAAATATCTGTTGCTGTATATGCTGTATTAATTTATAACATGTAATATGTAATTAATATTAGATGTCAAGGGAGGAAAGATCTAAAAAGGTCTAACTTATTTTAGAGGCATATAATATATGCACTTTGTGTTCCCTGTAGAACTAAAGGTGAAAGATAAGCTACCACTGCATGCTGTATGTCTGACTGGATCTGGAGGATTAACTTCAGACTTGAGTCATCTCACCCTAGAAATATTCCATGTGTCTCTCTCTCCACTAATTGTAAACGGAACCTAAAGGATTAGCTCAGATGAATATACTTAAAAGTCACCAAGAATCTCATTCTTAATGAAAGATTTTTATGTGCTTTGGTAATGTGGCCTAACTGCTCTGTCATCTGTATTGTACTGGAGTCTTGTAGTGCCCTGTGGTCTTTTGGGAGTAACTGATCTTTGGGAGTAACACCTCAGCACAGGAAAGGCAACCTCTGCAAACATCTGAGGTGCTATATTATGCCTGAACCATGCTGGAGCTACTAGCAAAAGGCTGAAGGCATGCACATTTCACCTGAAACCATGGAGTTCTGTCTGAATAGCTCCATGTCTGTCTTTATTTCCTTTTCAGGAGAAATTCACAAATGAGGATCCTGTGTCCACTGAATTGGGAACTATCAGTCTATGCTACCAGAGCAGCTATTTGCAGCTGTAGTGCAGCACCACCAAGAGTTACCTTAAAGCCAGAGGCCTGTACTGGGTGCTGTCCTGTACCCAGGAGCAGGAGGTCTGGATGGATTACAATATTGACTCTGTGGACCTCTTCTTTGTGAGTATCCTGTGGTCAACAGTGGGTGGAGGAGCTGTGTGTGTTGGAAGTGAGGCACTGAAGGTGGCTGTAGCCAAGATGCTGTGGATAATGGCAGAACTGGTCTTAACAGCAGCTTCCATAGTCTGTGCTTAGCCTAGAGGACCCTGGACATGATCATTAGATATAGTCAACTGTTCTCCTGTTTTGCAGCATCCCTCCAACCCTTACCACTACTGGATATTCTTTTCTTCCAGGCATAGTAACTAGCTGTGACCTTAGAACTTATTTTTAAAATATCCCCAGGTGCTTTTCTCTGCTGCTTCAATTCTTACTGTCTGATCTCACTGCATCTTTCCTGGCACTAGGAGAGTATAAAAGGGGGAAGATTTTCAGAGGGGTTTTCAACTGAACCTGCATTGTGATTCTTTTCCAGGTGATGGGAGTGACAAGCTTGTGAATGGTCACAAACTCATTGACCTCAAGAAGTATGTTGGAAGTACAAAAAATCACTTCAAAAGTAAAGGTGGCTACACCCTGTTGTATGCAAGGTCACTTCAAAATTAGAGGGACTAACTGAGGAAGGCATGTCTTGGTGGCTGGGGAAGGACTCTGTCTCTAGAGGGGAGTAGTGTTAGATCTGGTTGATTAGACTCCCACTTCCTTCTCTTTTTTTTCTAGGTCTGAAGGCTTCTTTCTCCATCCCTTTCCCATCCTCCTCCTCTGCTGCTCCCAGCCCCTCATTGGTGGCTCACACCATGTTGGAGGTGGAGGCCTTGTTGCTGACAGCAGAATTCAGGTTTTCCCTGTAATCAGGTGAGGCTTACTCTGAATCAGACTTGAGGAATAAGAGTGGTGCAGGAACAGGAGAAAATAATAAGCCATTATCTGGCTTGCATTGCACAGAAAGCTCTGCTGAAGCAGTGAAAAAACTACAGCCAGGACACTACCTATGACCTCTGGCTAGTTTCTCTTTCCAATGCCTTTTCTTTTTGTCTCTGCTCCCAGGCCACTTTCTCCCTGTTGGAGCCTGCTGCTGTAGGTCACATTGAGGTTTTACAACAGCAAGATCTGCCAGTGTGTCTTCAGCTGAAACCAGCTCTCAGCTGGCTGTGTGGTGAATGGTGCTGTGGACCAGGGCATGATGCTTCTGAGGCCAGAGGATGAGCTCTGCAATAGCAGCCTGAGTGGCTTGCTGTGACAGGCAGTGAGGCAGAGGGATAGGGAGGAAATACAGAAAAACTGCACTGAGTTGTAGAAGGAGCTGAGCTGGTGAATGGACAGCAGGTCTTTGGGACCTGAGGAAATCCATCCATGGGTCCTGAGGGAGCTGGCAGTTGAAGTTGCTAAGCCACTTGCTATTATATCTGAAAGTCATGGCAGTCCAGTGAAGTTCCCACTGACTGGAAAAGGGGAAAAATAACCTCTCTTTTCATGAAAAAAAGGAAGATCCAGGGAACTATAGGCCAGACAGGCTCTCCTCTGTGCCTGGCAAGATCATGAAGCAGATCCTCCTGGGATTGCTGCACATGGAAAATAAGGAAGTGATTGGTGACAGACAGCCTGACAAATTTGGTGGCCTTCTATGATGGCGCTACAGCTTTGGTAGATAAGGGGAGAGCAACAGACATCATCTGCAAAGTGTTTGACACTGTCCCACATGACATCCTGGCCTCTGAACTGGAGACACATGGATTTAATGGATGGACCACTTGGCGGTTGAGGAACTTGCTAAATAGTCACACTCAAAGGGTTGTGGTCAATGGTTCAATGTCCAAGTTGAAGCCAGTGACAAGTGGTATTTCTCAGGGGTCATCACTGGGACAAGTGCTGGTCATCATCTTTGTCAGAGACATGGACAATGGGATTGAGTGCACCCTCAGCAAGTTTGCCAACAACACCAAGCTGTGTGGCACAATCAACACACTGGAAGGAAGGGGTACCATCCAAAGAGACCTGACAAGGCTTGAGCGGTGGGCCCGTGTGAACCTCATGAAATTCAACCAAGCCAAGTGCAAGGTTCTGCACTGGGTTCATGGCAGTCCCAAGCACAAATGCAGGCTGAGTGGAGACTGGATTGAGAACAGCCCTAAGGAGAAGGACTTGGCAGTGTTGGTGGATGAGAAGTTAGAACATGAGCCGGCAGTGTGTGCTGGCAGCCCAGAAAGCCAATTGCCTCCTGAGTCTGTCCAAAGAACTGTGGCCAGCAGGTCCAGGGAGGTGATTCTGCCCCTCTAGTCTGCTCTTGTGAGACCCCAACTGGAGTACTGTGTTCAGCTCTGGAGTTATCAGCACAGGAAGGACATGGAACAGTTGGAATGGGTCCAGAGGAGGGCCATGAAAATGATCAGAGGGAGGGAGCACCTCTCCTATGAAGACAGGTGGAGAGAGTAGGGGTTGTTCAGCCTGGAGAAGAAAAGGCTCCAGGAGACCTTATAGCAGCCTTCCAATATCTAAAGGGGGCCTGGAGGAGGGATAAAGAGGGACTCTTAATCAGGGAGTGTAGTGATAAGATGAAGGGTAATGGTTTTAAACTGGAATGGGGTAGATTTAGATTAGATATTAGGAAGAAATTCTTTACTGTGAGAGTGGTGAGGCACTGGAACAGGTTGCCCAGAGAAGTTGTGGATGCCCCATCCCTGGAGGTGGTCAAGGCCAGGCTGGATGGGGCCTTGAACAAGTTGTTCTAGTGGGAGGTGTGGAGTTCCAACCTCTCTGCCTGTGGCAGGGGGCGGTTGGAACTCCATGATCCCTTCCAACCTGAACCATTCTATAATTCAGGTCCCTGTTCTGGGAAAACAGCTGGGGTGAGAACAGCAATGTTTCTGAGATCAACTGATGCAAATTGTAGTGCTATAAATTATTTACTTAAATATATTTAAATGAACAAACAAGAAACCTTTATTTAAACTATTTTATCTTCTTTTGGGATGGTAACCAGTATATTTTAAGCAAATACTGTCTACATTGCCTATTGAACCTATTTTTGCTATCCAGAAATGTGTGCTATGGGTGTGTATGTTTGAGCACCCCTGTCACGTTAATATTTTAGAGTCTTCACTTTATCAGTTTTTCAGGATGAGTATATGTATCAGGTTTTGTTTCTCAATTCATTCCAGGATAGCTTCATGGAAGCTGACCTTCAATTAATACACAAGTCGCTCAGCACTTAAAGTTTGTCATTAAATAAAGCTACCTCAGGTGTTTTGGATTCATGGAAAGTAAGCTTGTCTAAATATATTTGACATTTACATGGATTCAATTTAAACAAAGCAAGATTTATCTCTCAAAAAATAATTAACTGATTGATTCCTCCCCCTCCTGGTCACTGTGTTCCTCAGTGTTTCAGAAATCATGGAGCTTAGCGCCTCACAGCTAGTTCCTATTTGCACACGTGGAGGGCAAAAGCAATCTCCGTGCTTTTGCAGTCCCCCAAACCTCATTCAGTTTGAATAAGGTAGTCATTACTTTGAACCAGGTGAATAAACAGGAAAAAAAAAAAGGCAAAAAATAGCCTGTGGAGACATGAACAGAGTGTGCTTGTCAAAAACTGGCTGAGCCCCTTTGTAAACTGTTTTCTGGACATTCACTAGTGACTTACACTTGCTCAGCAGTCTACATTTAAAACATTGTAGGAAACATGGAGGGCTATTAATTTTTTTACATTAATTACTTGGCTGCATTCTAACAGGATATTCAGAACTCAGCATGTGTGTTATGACTTTAAACTGACTTTTTAAAAGGCTTATTTCTAAGCCAAGCTGTTAAATAAGCAGCAAAATTTAAGAAATCTTGACTTCTTAGGGATTTGTACCTACACCTTTCTCCTTCACTGTAACCTTCCCTTTTTGTGATCCCAACTTCCTGACCATTATGACCCCATTTTCCTGTGTTTATGCATTTCTGGCTGGGGCAAGAGGCAATACATGTTCTGTCTGGTTGAGAACTATTTGTTTGCTCTCTAACAGTAGACTAACATCTACTGACAGGCTGGCTATGTAGCCACTGCACAGCACAGATCACCGCTGATCTTAAAAAGTGTAGCTCTCCTCAGTGGAAGATATGAAATCTGGTCTCTCTTAGCTTTATTTAAAATTTAAAAAAATATTTTTGGGGAAGGGATGTGAACACTCTACCCTTCACAGACTTTGAAGAATTCAACAAATCTGCTGAGCCATGATTAGATCACACTAAAATTCTGCATTTTAAAAATGGATGGTCTTGATAAATGGATGATCCATGTGGATTTTGGATAGTTGTGGAATATGGTGGGTTGCTGGTATTTAGAAAGGTTAAGAATGGAGAGAGAAATCTGTGGGGTGATGGTTGGGTAGCAGTCTGTCACGTTTTGTCTGCAGTGTGAACAGGAGGAAGGAACATGTACAGGAACATAGAAGATATCTTTCCTTATGGTATAATCAACCATCTGACTACCTTCCAAAGGTAGGCTCCTACAAGCTCTTCATAGAATCACAGAATGGTTGGGGTTGGAAGGGATTTTCACAGATCATCTAGACAAATCCCCCCCGCCATGGTGCATCTTTCACTAGGTCAGGCTGCATCCAACCTGACCTTGAGCACTTTCAGGGCTGAGGCATCCACAACTTCTCCAGGCAATCAGTTCCACTGTCTCACCAGCCTTACTGTAAAGAATTTATTTTTTATATTTAATCCAAATCTGCTACTATTTTTTAGTTTAAAAACATTGTCCATTCTCCTGTCACCATAGGCCTTGGTAAAACATCTATCTCCATCTTTCTTATTACCCCCCTTTATATATAGAAAGGCCCCAGTAAAGTCTCCCTGGAGCATTCTCTTCTCCAGGTTGAACAACCCCAACTCTTTCAGCCTTTCCTCACATTAGAGGTGTTTCATCTCTCTGACCATTTTTGTGGCCCTTCTCTGGACCTGCTTCAACAAGACCACCTCTTTCTTGTACTGGGGACCCTGAAGCCAGGCTCAGTACTCCACGTGGGGTCTCACCAGAGCAGAGCAGAGCAGAGAGTAATGCAAATGAATGCAGCAGAGTGGTCCTAAGGTTTGAATTTGAGCCTGTAAGTTTGTGTGCTAGTTTTTGGGTTGGGTTTTTTTGTTGTTGTTTTTGGTTGGGTGGGTGGGTTTTTTTAGTTCTTCAGTTGGAAAATGATCTGTGTATTTTATTTTTTTCCCCCCAAGTTAAAAATAACCAACAAACACTAATGGATTCAACTAGATCTTTAAAAGTTCAGTTCTCATTTTAGCATAAGACTTTGACTTGTGCCTTAGGGCTTGCTCCACGCTGCTAATACAAGGTGCTGTTGGATCAGTCAGACTGGTTCCTGAGTCTTTTGCTGCTGGCATTGGTGATGGCAAGTAGCACAGTGAGGAGTCATTGTTAAGCTCTAGTTTCCTCAAGTTGTATCAAAGACCTCAGGAAAGTAGGAAGAAGAGAAGAGATGAAGGGTGGCAAAGAAAACTGAGGCAATGGCTTTAATTGCATACCAATGAGACAGGTTGTAAGGAAACATAGAATTCTTTTTCTAATATATTTGCTGTGGTTTTTAAATCTCTAATGCAAAGAGTACGTGTGACAGAAAATTCTACCAAATGACAGGATAAAGTAGCCAGTCCACTGCATATTTAGTTTTGAGGAGCTCCTTACTGTCTTGGTTCTTCCTATCTATGAACTCTCTTTCTGCTGTGTTAACAGCTGCAGTCCTCCTAATGGCTACCTCTGACAAAGGGGCTGGTCTGCCATGCCCTGTTCTTTCCATGTCTATGCATTTGTTTTAAGTGCTGAGCTGCCTTTTTGACTCTCATCTCTGGATATTCCTTGTATTCATTTCCAGGAATACCCATGACTTTCCTTCTCCCAGAGAGTCCACCAAAAGAATGGCTGTCAGTTTTCCCCATGAGACCTGGATCTCTGACCCCTTCCCTGCTGGCTGAGTCAAGTTTAAATGGTTAGGTGTGGTTTGGGGGCTGATTCTTTGGACCCAGCAGCCTCATCTGTGAAATGTTAATATTTCTGGAGGAAATATCTGCTTGGCCTTGAGTACTGGGGTTGTCTCCTTGGCCCTGGTTATAAGTCACTGTGCAACCCTGAGCAAGCCCCTTCCCTTTCTATGACTCAGTTATTTAGAGGGTGATGTAGGTGGTCTGTCTTCTCTTCAGCATCACAAGGCTTGAAAAAGCACAGATAGAAGTGCTAGGGATAATCTTCCTATTAGTATTTATCCTCAGATATTTAAAAATGTATTTATTTTTTAAAATGCGTATCTTCTTTCCTTTATGCTGGGATCTGGTTTCTTTTCAGGAGCTCAGGAGAGAAGCAAGTTCAAGTCACTATCCCTAAAACCATAACAGAATGGAAAGCAAACATTGTTGTCAGTAATGGCTTTGGGATCTCTTCCACAGTAGGACTGATGGACTTCAAACATTTTGTTGCTGGTCTGGCTTTAGAATATTGCATGATTTGGGGAGATTCACTTGTGCTGAAAGCTACTATGTTCAACTGTTTGAAAAGGTGCACTTGAGCAAAATCTCTCATATTCAGCTCAGATTTTCCTTTTTCTTCTTATAAGTCACTCCTGAGACAGTTTAAAAAAACTGGTTTTTTGGAACTGGTTTAAAAAGGTGACTCCAATGAGACTTTAGCCCTCCGAATTGTCTGTAGACTAGAAAATAGTCCTCCAGTGTAGCTCCTTTTCAACTGTGTTCATTCACTTGAAAGTACCCAAAATGGAGACAATACATTTTGGTTTTGACATTTTTGGCTAAAATCCATGTTTTGAAATCAAACAAGTAGAAATTATTTGGTGGAGTCTGGGCTGAACAACAAATTTCTCCTACAGCAACTCTTTATTTTGAGTCACTAAACCAAGATGTTACTGACATGGCTGCATTTTGCATGTGTGAGAAAATGCTGAAGGGGATGCATGATGTGCATTGAAATTGATGAAGCCAAGTGGAGGCTTGCAGAAGGCGGTAAAGGAGATAACTTACAGAGGCGGACAAATGTTGGGAGATTTTGTTATGGAAAGCAGGCAGAGATTTGGGGTCAGTAGTGATGTTAAAGAAGCAAACCCCATTTGTCAGTATATCAGAACTTGGCCCTTGCCTTTTTGTCCTTTATCTTTTGACACCAGGTGACATCACTGGAGAACCTGGACTGCTTGGTTCTGCATCCCAGAGAGATGCCTGGCATCTGTGATGCAGAACAGGGTGGTGTTTGCCCCCATCATCTCTCTGTGCTGCAGTACCTGGGGAAGACAGGACAGCTGACAGCCAAAGGTGAAAGCTGTGCTATTCTTGCAGACAGGTTTATCAGATCTGTTACATCATTTCTTTATCCCAAGTACTGAGTTATTGTGGCCGTGCAGAACATCTGGAAGATTGATCAAGACTGATCTTAGAACTCTTCTGAACATATTGCAAATCAAACAAAACTTAATCAGAATTAAGACTATATTGCTTTAAGAATAAGCTGGTTTCAAACTGGGTCAGACACAAAACTTGTGTGCATGTCTGTGAAGGTCAGGCTGGAAAACCACGTGGAGGAGTGTGTGTAGAGAGATGTGGCTGAAAACAGTCGCATTCTGTGAGAAATGGAGTGCTCATCCTGTTTGGAAAAACAGCTCAGAGACTAGCCCTATAAATATAGCTGAGTGCAAGTGAATAGAGGCAAACTGCGTAAGTCAATCAAGGTGCCTCTTGGTTTTGGCTCCTGCTGCTGCTTCTGCTTTTAGCATACAATTATGACCTAAGTGATCATCACCACACTGAGTGACTTCGCTCAGGTGGTTCGTTCTTTAGGAGTACAATGTGATTATAGCAGAGGGAAAGTAGTTGTTGCTGCTGGAGAAAATAGCACTCTTCTCTCTCACCCAGACTACAAGAAGGAGTTTCTGTTCAAACATAGCAATGGATCCTCCACTGGATTTTGAGAAGGTGGGTGTCAAGAGGATGAGGCCAGTCTTTTTTCAGTGGTGCCCAGAGAGAGGACAAGAGGTAACAGGTACAAACTTGAACATAAGAAGTTCTGTCTAAATGCAAGGAGCAACTTCTTTACTTTGAGGGTAGCAGAGCACTAGAACAGGCTGCCTGGAGAGGTGGTGGAGTCTCAGTCACTGGAGACTTTCAAAAGCTGCCTGGACACGTTACTGTGCAACCTGCTCTAGGAGTACCTGCTTTGGCAAGGGAGTTGGACTAGATTATCTCCAGAGGTCCCTTCTGACCCCTGTATCATTCTGTGAATCTGTGTAAAGGCAACTTCTCATAAACAAATGCCCTTCTCTCCTCAGTACAATAAAAAACAAATCTCCCTAAACTCTCTGACAGTACTTCTGTAGGGCCAGCTCTGTTGGTAACTTAAATTTTGGCAGGGATCTGTGTTTACTTATGCTTACATACTAAGAGAGAGAGTAACAATTACCAATGTGGGATGCCTCCTGATGGGTATTTCTTTGAACATCCCTAATCCTGCTGTTTCGTGTGACAAGGTATGAGAAGCAACTGTATTTAGAATAACAGAATCATAGAATCATGTAGGTTGGAAGAGACCCTTGGGATCATCAAGTCCAACCATCAGCCCTACTCTACAATTCTCCCCTACACCATATCCCTCAACACCACATCTAATCTACTCTTAAACACAGTCAGGGAGGGTGACTCCACCACCTCCCTGGGCAGCTGATTCCACTGACTGACCACTCTCTCTGTGAAAAATTTTTTCCTGATGTCCAGCCTAACCCTACCCTGCTGCAGCTTGCAGCCATTCCCTCTTGTTCTATCGCTCATTGCCCATGAGAAGATTTGCTCCTCTTCAGGAGCAAGTTCAGGAACCCTTTGGAAGAAAGACCTATAGAATGATAGAATCATTTACATTGGAAAAGACACTTAAGATTATAGAGTCCAACTGTAAACCTAACACTGCCAAGCCCACCACTAAAGCATGTTCCTATTCTTTTAAATACCTCCAGGGATGCTGGTTCAGCCACTTCCCTGGGCAGCCTGTTCCAGCACTCAGTCAGTGAAGAAATTTTTTCTAATATACAGTCTGAACCTCCCCTGGTGCACCTGTGCTGTGGATGGGAACTCTGTAAGCCATGGTTCCACAGCAAGGAGAAGCTCAGCATAAGGCTGATGATGAACCCTTTAGGATTTTGTTATATCTCTCACCTTCACTACTTCTGACTCTTCTAGAAAGAAAAGAAAAGTGGCCTAGAACCAATAGGATCCAAGTAACTGCTGGCTAGAGTGCCAGCAAATACACGAACTGGGAGATGCCCTGTTTGGCTGCAGTAATGACATATTACCCTCTGGTTTCCTGGCTGGTGGAACCACAGCATGAGATCCAAACATTGACGTTTGAAGGAAACTGCATGAGCCTGGGTGCTGGATGCAGTATCTGGTTTCCCTGCTGTAAGGAGCTAATATTTTCAGCTTTTCTATGTGCAAGTAACACAAGGAGATATAGAACCACAGAAGAACTGTGGAGTGAGAGAGGAATAAGCTCAGAGCTTTGTTGAATAGAGACTCTCCCCCTGCTTGAACACCCTAAGGAAATAACCCTGTGTGGCAAGTTATTTCCCTCCTGTGGCTATGGCTCTGCTCATCTGGCCAGCTTCTTACTGTGTCCTGTCCTTTACAGCTTGGCAAAGGAAAGCTACTCAAAGAAGACAGCAGAGGAAAAGAGGAATAAGAAGAATCTTGGATACCTTTCCTCACAAAGAAGAAATCTTTCCTATCTATTTGGACACTTCATGCGGTCTCCAAAAAAGATGGTATGTCTATGTACCTGGCATATATGTATGTGTCATCAAAAGAGCAGGTGCAGATCAAGCAGCATTGTGAATTGTGCCTAACAATTAATATATTTTTTTAAATGATGCTTCTTCCATGTGCCTTTTTAAAATGGCATTTAAACTTCTGAGGCTTTGCTCAGTAACCGTGGGCAGGTCTCTATCACTTCACCTATCACCATCACCTGCGTGGTTCATCTCCAATTTTATGCTCAGTCCTACAATAAATCGAAAAGGCACAGTCACACTATCTTTAGGAAGTATCCTCACTTCGGGTGCAGCCTCCTGCCCACGTCTGGCAGTGTTCAAAGTATTCCACAACCACAAAGATCAGCTATTCCAAGCTACTGCAACGTCTAAGGTCAGTTTACTAGTACTATTTCCATACGAAGTAAATTTTGTTTGGTCCTGTCACCAGGGAGCTCCTTGGGTGTAAACAAATTAATTGAGAAAGTAAGTGGCTTTGCCAAAATTAAGAATCTCACATGAATCTTCACCACAATTATTTTGGTGGAACTTGCTTTATCTAGGACCCCAAACTCTACCAACTAGGTTCTGGTTTGGGTTTTCTTTTCTTTTTTTAACACTAGAGATGATTGCTAAGCCACAGCATTTAGATCTAGAAGTCTTTAGTGGTTTCTAAATCTTGTGGGTTTGGGTGACCAAGTTTACCAAATTGTAAACAGTTTTCAACTTCCATAAGTGCTTATGTACTTGATGGGTAGATTTTAATTTACAAGTCAGGATGTTGTGATTCAGAGAAGTCACTATTGTCTGCAGTGCTGGTGAGACTTTCTCAGTTCAGTGGGGTAAAAGGGAGAGACCAATCAAAAATCAGAGCTTTGCTATTGGGTCAAGAAAGTTCAGAAGATAATGTGCATTTTCAGTGTGCTGTGCAGATTTTTATAGTGGTAGATAGAAGTAAGATGTGCTAGGTATTTGTTCCCTTTCATAAAGCTTCAGGTTCACACCTGTTCTTTGGAGAGAGATCTGTAGCTCACCCATGCTTTGAGAGCCTTCTTGTTAAGGTTTCCAGACTCCCTTGGCCATAGTTCCATAATTCTCCAAAGCTCAATTCCAATTAACAAATTTGACACCTACCATCTAAAGGCTTACACTAGATTTCCTGGCAAAGATTTAAGAAGATTTGCAGTTCTTCAAATGATATTGGTGGAGTCAATCGTTGAGAGACACATAGAAGACTTTGCACTGTGTTGCCTTCAAGCTTTTTGACCCTCTCAGTTCCTGCTCCTTCTACTGTGTTTGTCCAGGTGTAGTCTCAGTTCCTTGCTTGGCTTTGGTGCAATGGACAAATTCTGCTGTCAAGGCAGGAGAAAGTGGGTGCAGTGCTCTACCTTGGCATTATGGAGAGATTCTTTTGGGGGATTCCACAATGTTATGTATACTGGTCTGGATGCAGAAACATAACCTCAGCTTTTTACAAACCCTGCATGGGACTGTGAGATATCCTTAATGCAAAAGCATACTTCAGTATCAGAACACAACAATCTCAAATCCTGTCATCTTCAAAGATGCTACACAGGAGGTATAGAGTATGTGTATTGTGTGTAAGAGGTAAGCTGGGAATTAGGAGCATGAAGTTTGTGGTTGGAAAGAAAAGAAGGAAAAAATGGAGGAGGCCCTAGGCCTGTTGGAAGCTGGTGACAAGTGTCTAGAGGAGAAAGAAAGATTCAGCTCCTTTGATGAATTTTTTCTGCACTACGGGCTTTCTAACAGATGAGAGTCTTTAAAGAAAAAATGAGGACTTCTGTCTGCACAGTCTCCTGTCAAGTGCCCTGCAGGAATCAGTGTTTCCCCAGTACTCTTCTCATAGAGACCATGATACTACTGC
The DNA here is from genome assembly GCA_013400555.1 of Jacana jacana. Lineage (NCBI taxonomy): Eukaryota > Metazoa > Chordata > Aves > Charadriiformes > Jacanidae > Jacana > Jacana jacana. The sequence goes on from VZTM01025394.1 coordinate 59,373, forward strand.
CTTTTTGTTTTCTTCAAAGGTACTAAAACACTGGAGTGATTTTCAAGGTGCCATTGCTCCTACTCCCCATCCCATGGATGTCTTCCATTGCAACAGCTGCGACCTTTACTAAGTCTCCTCACCTTTTTTTTCACTTTTGATACAAGTTGTCTGTGGAGAACAGGCATCAATCTGGTTTTACATTGTCTGTACATGTTGCATCCTTTGCTCAAGCTGAATGGCGTGTTTTCAGGAGAGGTACCCATGGGTCTCTTGGCTCAGTACTTCTATCACAAGGGCCTTCTCTTTAGAGAAAGAACTAGAAACTGCACATCCTTGCCGTGCTCTCAGAGACTTCGTTCAGGTCTATGACACCTGTGCAGTTGTCAGCCACTGCCTTCAATGCAGATCCTTCAAATGTATGTTCTGGTGACCAAGAGTCAGGTTTGCCAAAGTCAAGCAAGGAATAGAGGAATAGAGAATGCACCTGGGCAAACACAGTAGGAGGAGTACAGTGGGACAAGGTCAGAGAGCTCTCTTGAGTGCTGGCCTCAGTGGGTGCAGCTCCTGTCAGAAGTCTGCCAGCAGCTGGACCTCTCTGGCCACAGTTTATTGATTTATGACAGATCTGGCTGGTGCTTTCTGTAGGAAAATCTCTGGTTCTAGACAAAAATTTGTAAGTTTACCGGCCATTGTCTGTAACATGACCTTCTCTCACAAACAGACAAGAATGTGGAGCATGTGTCCATCAAAATAAAAATTATCTGGTCTTTCTTGCATAGGAGCCTAACATGGATTTAGACCACCTCAAAGCTTATTTCTGAAATCATTTGGGATATCTGGCCTCTGGCCCGTTATCTCAATCAGTTGAGCAGTGAAATAGACAAAGGCAACAGTAGCACTAACAGCTCCTGTACATAATGTATAGCTCCCATCATGGCATGGTTGTTCTAGTGTGGCTCAGTGATAGAGGTAAAACGGAGATCAGTCTTCCCAACTCTAGCTGGAAAACGAGTATGCAGCGTGTTGGAAACAGGGTTCCCAAGTCAGCTGGAAATTTCTAGGCATCCTGGAACCTGATTTTATCAGAAAGAAAGATTTCCAACTGCCTGCTTAAGTAATACCATGTTGGGATCCAGATATGGAAGGCCTAGGCTGCATAAGGACTGTTAAAGAGTGCTAGGAAGTATTTCTGGGCACAAACCCACAGCTATTTGTATTATTAGGGCAGTCCCTTGTACATTTCAGCCTAGGTTAGCTAATGTTGTCTCACACAAGCCTCAGATATAGTTTGAGAGTTAATGCAATCTCTGCTCATGACAGGCAGTTTACATGGTGACCATGCTGTTCTGGAGGCCAGGCTTGTTAAAGAGCACGATTGTCTACCCTTCCGTACAGGTTGTCATCAATGCTAGAAAATGTCCCACATGTATAATTTCTGAGTTTTAACCTGAGCCTTGTGTTCAAAAACAGAGCCCAAAACCTACACATTGACCTTTCAGCCCCAGACATGAATAACGAGAAACAAGAACCAGATCCTGAGACCCCCTCCTTGCAAATGGTGCCATTGCTAATGGCTGTTACAGGGATCTGGTGGAGACCACTGTTGGTCAGTATATATTTCTATTTCCCTTGTTGTATACAGGGAAGAAAAAGGCAAAGTCATTAGGGGTTGCTGTCTGGTGGTAGTGTTGCTACAGCACTTCCCTGTGCATGTGCAAGGATCTGCTCCCATTCTCAAGCCAAGCAACCTAAGAAGATCTTCATTGCTATGATGTGATCCAGAGCTAATTGAGCCCTTGTCCTGAATGACAACATTGCCTTGTGTGTGCTTGGCTGCACAGCAGCAATCCATTTCCAGCTAAAACAAAGGGACGTGAGTGACAAGTGATCAGGACCTGGCCTGGGTCACCCAACAACACAGTTCTGTGTTGGCTTTCTTTTTTTTTTTTTTTTNTGAAAAGTCCTTCTGGTCAGATGTCTCCATGGCAGCCTCGCAGGGAGGGGATGTTCTGAACTGGTGGATGGCAGCCAAAGCAGCTGCTATTGGCCAAGGGGCACTTGGCACGGTACATCCATCCTTACTGCTGCCTGTGTATAATCTCAGGAGAGAAAAAAGGTGGGGACAGACTGGCTCCTCCCTGCATCCCACTTCATTTAGGCTGTGCTAGAAACAAATAACCCATCTAAAATCAGCCTCAGTGATTTCAGAGGAAGAGGTCCACTGGACACTGGGCAGCAAGAGCCCCCAAGATGAGGACAGCCGTCCTCCTGAGCCTCCTGTTCCACATTGCAGCTGCTTTTCACCAACTGTGAGTGATGCTTAAGCTCTTTCTAGATCTCAGTCTAGCTAGGTAGATAGACCACAAGAATGTGGTCTATGCTGTCAGCCCTCCTGCTTCCTACTTGATCAAATCACCCCAGAGAGTGCTGAGTCATTTGCCTGGCCTACTATGCATTAGATCGAATCCCGCGAGTTAAAATAGAACCTACCTTTTTGGGAGGCTTCCAAGTCAGACCTTAGGCCCAAGTGTGTGTGCTTCTCCAGTTGCCATGCCAGATCTAGACTGCAAGGTTATAAGGCCAGTTCTGAAGACTGCAAGGGATGGTTTTTGAGAGTCCAGATGTTGACTGGAGTAAAGAGTTTGAAGTAGATTATAGGGCTGTACTTAGGACAATCAGGCAGAATCTATTTCTCAAGTTATCAGTGAAGAAATCTCTTTTGAGTACTGATTGCAGCCATGGCACAATGTTGAGTTCTGCAGTAGTGGGCCATTGGAAGAAAGTGCTTTTCATCTCTGAGCCTTCAACCTGATGCCCTCTGATGTCTGTTTTTCTCTGCCCCAGACATTACCTGGTGGTGATCCCTGCAGATCTCCGCTATCCCTCCACCCAAGTTGTCTGCCTCCATATCACCTGTTATGAAAAAAACCTTCAAGTGAATCTGTTCCTAGAGCGCTCTACAGGACGCGAGCTCTTAGTGCAAGAAAACATCCAGAAGAAGAAGACTTTCAAGTGCACTAAGTTTTTGGTGAGCTACCTCAGGCAAATGCCATCGCTGATTTTCCTTTCAGGAACTGTAAATCCTTTGTGTTACTCCCTAACCAGGCATGACACGGACAGGATCTACTTTGCCTTAGAATGAACCTTCTGGGAAGAGGAGTGGGTGGTGCCTTGGACTATGTAGCCCAGTGCGGTACCTGTTGGTCAGCACTGAATTCTCCTTCTGAATCTAATTTTTAAATTAAAGTTATACTTGTTATAATCTACCACATTTCTGGATACATAAGAAGAACCACCTGTTTCCTTCTCTTCCATCCCAGACCATATGGAGCAGCCTTAGCTCTTCTCTGAAGGACTCCATAGCTCCACAGCTAACGCTTGGGGAAATGGTGGTTTGCATGACATACTGCAGTTTTTGTAGGACCCAAAGCCAGGCAGCTCAGTTCTTAGGAGCTACTGAAGAGATGTTGGATGGAAAGGGATGTGTTTGCTATTTTAAAACAGCATCTTAGACCTAATTAATTGTTTGTGAGAATTTAACAAAGATTTAGGATAAGGCAGTCATGTCTAAACAGTATCCCTTCTATTATGCAGTATATTCTGTGCTGAGGCTTCTGGGGTCTTTGGCTGCTGGAGGCGAGTAGACCTTTTGGCTGTCTGTTCTAATCTTGCTTTCTTAATTGTACATGCTGAGTAGTTCTGAAGGCCTAGCACTTCAGGCTGTGCTACAACTCAGTCTCTCTCCTTTGAGTCTGTGCTACTATCTCCCACATTTCTGGCACCTGTCCATCTTCCTGACTAACTCTGAAGACCCTTGAGGTTTCAGGCACCTGCTTGTCACCAGGTGCAAGTCTTTATCCATTGGGAAAAAGGACAGATTCCATGACATGCAGGGCATCCTACTGTCATGTAGGACTGAGTGAGATCTGAATGTGACCTGGATCCACATATTGGAGGGCATGTCCTAGGACAGGTGGAGGTGAACTGCTTAGTTCTTCCAGTTACTCTCAATTCTGGAGGCCCTGAGGCCTCCAGAAGATTACTTAGGGCTTGTATGCTCTCCTGTCTTGGTTTGTACAGGTTGCACCTCCGGCTGATGGCACAGAGGAGATTGCCACTGTCAAACTGATCATTTTGGGTGAAGGGGTCGTTATTGAGGAGAAGAAAAATGTCCTGATCCACAAGGCAAGCAGTGGCACCTTCATCCAAACAGACAAGCCCTCCTATCAACCAGGGCAGACAGGTGAGAGATGCAAATGGGACCAACCATGGGCTGTAGGCTCTCTGCTGGTAACACTCTATAGAACGCCTGTGATTGACTCCAATACATGGACAGCCCTAGCAGAAAGTTTTGATATGATGTCTGTTGCTGATGAGATGTTTTCAGTGGCTACAATGTCCAGCTTGTTGTGACTGAAGTTGCAGGAGACAGTAGGTCATTGTTCATGGTATCTTACATGCGGTGATGTCTGTGTCAGATGTTATCACAAATACGTATAGAATGGAGACAGGAGCTGGAGAGGCAGATAGAGCAGGCATCCGTAGGGAAGAACTGAAACATGATAAATATATTAACCAATTTCATTGCCTTCAGTGAAATTTCGCGTTGTGACTCTGGATGAGGACTTCATTGCACTCAACGATTCGGTAAGACATCCCTCAAGGACTGTAGAAAAGCCTGCTCCATGCATAGATGCTGCTTCCTTTCTACCCTGCTCATCTGCTGAAGCTGCAACTTTTCCACATTCATCCCTGGGCCAGGCCTGATGAGTGTCCAGAGGAGAATAGTAACTCAAGTAAAAGCTATTAACTCAGGAAAAACACACAAAACTCAGAGGTTTGTGTGTCTCTTGCTTGTCTTGGTACAGTGGCCATGCAAGGCCAGGCATGGGACATTCTGATTCCTTATGTGGTGGTGTCACATGGGGAGTGAATAGTTTGCAGGCTGGGTTTTTCTGGACGTGTCATGGGGAGGGATGCTCAGTCTGGCTCCTACAAATCAGAACATGGGAAATTCTGATCAGACAATAGGAAAAACTTTTTCATTGTGATGATGATCAGATACTGAAACAGGTGTCCAGACAAGGTATTTTCATTCTTGGAGATGTTCAAAACACAACTGGAGAAGGCTATGAGCAATCTGCTCTAAGAAGACATGCTTCAGCAGTCTGTTGAACTAATGATCTTCAGAGGTTCCTTCCAAACTAAGTGATTGTTTACCTCTATAACCCTGTTAAGCCTGCAGCTGAGCCAGAGCTAGGTGTGTTTGGGTAGTGAGTTTTCCTGATAGATGATGCCACCAGGAAGACATTAGCCAGTGTCTTCCTGGCGGGTGACCAGAGATTAGCTTTTGCTTCCCTTTAGACCTTATTGTAGTGAAATACCCAGTATTTCTCCTTTTTGGTGACATTTTTTACTTTATATTGTTGTCAGTGCTCTAAATTTCCAAGTCATTCGTTTCCTATCCTCCAGAAGAACATCTGCATCTGAAATAGCTTGTATGTGTTCCTCTCATGTGTTTCTGTCTTCTAATGTTTTTTCCTTCCCCCCTGACAGATTTCCTTGATTCTCCAGGTGAGTGGTGCTGAAATGTAGTATTACAGTAATCTTGATAGCAGCCATTTCACTGGGCTACTCGTATTCAGTTCCTGATAGATTTTGCAGACCTGAGAGGAACGATTCAAGATTTCTTGAACTAACATACTCCCTACAGCTTCTGTTTTGTGCCCTTGAGGTTATGCTCCCAGTTACTTCAGGAGAAATCTGAATTATTCTAGACTTGCAAGAATATAGACAGATCAACTTGGGCATTTACAAAAACAAAACAAAACAAAACAGATTAGAACTGTGAAGGATCTTTCCTTGAGATAAGAATTTAGAGAAGTGTAGAAGGAGACTCGGATGTTGTGAGCAGTATCTGAGCTTTATATTGTCTTCAAAATTTCTTAACTAGCCTATACCAAACTTCATCCCTTAGATATAGAACCTGTTAGTCTGCAGCACTGAAATCCTGAAGCTCAATTTCTATGGAGTGTGGATCACTGAGATGCTGGAACAACTGTTTCTTCCTCTCTTGTGGGTGTAGGACCCTAAGAACAACTGGATAGAGCAGTGGCTGAATGTAGTCCCCAAAGACGGCATTGCAGATCTGTCCTTCCAGCTAAGTGATGAGCCTCTGCTGGGGACATATGTCATCAACGTAACCAATGCAAAAGTGTATGGCAGCTTCACCGTTGAGGAGCATGGTATGAGCACATGGGGGGATATGTCTGACCTGCAGAGAGGACCTCACACTCTTGATTGGGAAGCTGGGTGTTTATTCCATGATAACCATCCTGGGAGCAAATGGGAAAAGTAATAGCATGTGATGGAAAGAGTTTGAGCTGAGGCTCAGGAGAGAGGCCAATTTGGGACCTTGTGTCAGAGTGGGAGAAGAATGATATCTGACACAACTGATTCCTGCGGATCTCTGCATCAGCCAAAACAAGGTCATTTAGGATGGGCTTTTCCAGAGAGTATGGAATCTGGTGCCATCCCTTTTCTCTTTCATTCCCTAATTAACTGTGTTGGGAGTCTAGTCTTCTTTCAGTTTCAACAGCTGTCAGAAGTGCAAGGACATGGACATGTTTGGGTTTTAGTTTGGGAAGGAGCAATCAACCAGGGACTACACACATATTTCTTAAAGAAACAGTGGAAATATTCCCTTTCCCCTTTTTACCACCTTCCTTCTTCATTTCCTGGCTCTTATTCCGCCACAGTCTATCTTCATGTTGATTTTCTGGAAGGGCCGTCTCTGGCCATTGTGTCCTACAGTTGTCTGCTTTGTCCTTCCAGTGCTACCAAAATTTGAAGTGATCTTTGAGGCGCCAAATCAGATTTACATGCTAGATAAAACCTTCCCGCTCCGGGTATGTGCCAGGTGAGGAATCTGCTTGAATGGATGACCCTGTGTTAATTTCTAGCCTGTTGAGCACAAGATGGCTAGGTAACCATGAGGTGCTCAGGGGAAGTTTACTACTTTTCAGTTACAGGAGGCCAGATACTTCCATGGCAGTTGTTTACACCCTGGTGCAACACAAAAGAAACCCCTTAGAACTATCCTTCTAATATTCTAATGACCCTTTTCTAAAAACATACAAGCCCCTACACACAAAACTTGGGGAAGCAACCTATCCTTTGATAAGCAGCCATTTGTGGGGCAGAGCATGTAAGATATTTGGTGTTTGTCTCCTTGCAGAGCAAACTCATGGGAAATGAAAAAGCTTTTCCAGGTTATGCTCTGGACAAAACTAGAAAAAGGCAAAAAAGGAATTGCCCCATGTACAGTACAAGGACAATGCTAGGGTTAACAGCCTCATGTAAAGGTCCTTTATGAAAAGCACTTTCTAAATCACCCATGCTTCTGCGCATAAGACGATGCCTGCCCTCAGCATGTCCTGGGGTTATCGCAGGTGATGCACATATAAAGTGCAGAGCTCTGTGCCGAGTCAGCACCTACAACATTCTGGTTTCCCAAAATAGATTAGTTCAGCACTAATTATAGCACAGAGTCCTTGATCTCCCACCACTGCAGTGCCTTAACCTGACCCTGCTTACTGGGTCAGGGCTCCTGGGCCTGCTGTTTGACTGCCACTCCTGTGCTATGCTGTGAATATACATTCTATGATTCTATGATTTTATGAATAAGTGGTCTCTGGGGCAATGCAGAGCAAGCCCTGTGTTCTCTCACTGGATGTGACTGTCTTTTGTTTTCCCTGCTTCCCCAAACAGATACATCAACGGGAAAGGTGTCCAGGGGATAGTTCGTGTGAGTCTTTGTCAGAAGATAGCCCCGTTTCTGCCCAATGGTTTTAAACCTGATCTCTGTCAGGAATTCAACAACCAGGTGAGATGCCTAGCAGGAGCTGAGCTGTATTCAGAGGCCTTTCTACTCAGCCCCAGGGTAAGGCAAAGCTGCTGGAGGCTTTAGCTGAGGCAATAGTGATGTTACCTTCAAACCTAAGTTATCTGGTTTTTTTTTGTCTGGTTCTGCCTCTTAGTATGACCAGGTGTGCATCATGTGCCTGCTCCACATCCTGGACTGTTATGTCAAAAGGCAAGCTCCCTGAGAGTAGGCATTTTGCACTGCTGGTTCTGCCCAATTTGGGTGATTTCTAATTTACGTGCCTTGCTGAGACCTTGTTTCCTCAATTTGTACTTTCAGACAGATGAGATGGGTTGCTTCTTCACAAATGTGAGTCTGTCTTCCTTCAGTCAAGACTTCCGGTACTATCAGGACAGCATAGTTGCAGAGGCCTTGCTGGTGGAGGATGGCACAGGTAACTCTGGAAAGTTTGGTGGCTGAGAACAGACATGTGGCGATGCACTAATCATGCCAAGAACACTGGAGACTTTCAGGCTGGGAAGGGCTCTGAGCTTTCTGAGCCCATTGGAGCCTGCCATCCTGGTGGCATGACACACTCATTCTGAGCACCTGTGGTCCCAGATGGTGAAGCTTAGGTACCTCTCTAAGGGCTAGAAGATACCCAGAACCTCTGGTATGAAATGTGTGTGCAGCTGAACACGTGCATCAGCGGGTCACTCTGCAGGGAGGTTGCTGAGGGGTACTTGGCTTCTTTGTTCCATCCCTTACGTTTCTGTCTTGATGCTTTCATTCAGAGATACAGGCCAATGCTTCCCACAAATTGCTCATCTCCAAGACTGGCGGGATGGCCTTGTTCGATGATGTGAATTCTTATTACCACACTGGAGAGATGTACAGGGGGAAGGTAATTCCCAGTTACAGTCCTTTGTAGGGGAAAATGTGAACAATGCTTTCATGGCAACTGTTACCTATTGTTTCTTCTGACCTCACCTCCAGCCAGGGGCTTGGGAGGGCATAAATGACTCCCAGAGAGAAAAATCTTGAATTGTTAAAAGTGAGAATAACACCCAAGACTTCCATCTGCCAGATAAGCCTTGAGTTGCAGCAACTACAGGGATCCATACGTGGGGTGGAAAGTCAAACACTTGGAATTTCAGCAGCTGGGAGGCCTTCTGCTATGAAAGGGTAGAGAGCATCGGGGTGAATGAACACAGTAGTGCAAGTCATAACAGGAGGTCATCAGTAGCAATATTTATATTAGTATTGTTAGTGACTGGAAGGTGACCTTGCTGTCTTTGGAAATACTGCTCCTTACTTGGAGAAGCAGGAGGTTCTCTCCACTGATTAGAACCTTCTGCACGTCTCTTGCTCACCATAATGTTTTCAGATAAAAGTCATTGACTACCAAGGCAAGGCACTGAAGCACAAAGAAGTCATCCTCATACTAAACTGTGGTGAGCAGCAGTTTAAGCAGAAGTACATCACTGGGGACTCTGGGACAGCTTCATTTAGCCTGAACACGACTGCTTGGAACAGGACCTTGGTCTTGCTGGAAGTAAGTGAGAGAGGATCTCTCTTGTTTGCAGGGGTACACATGCATCTCAGAGCTATTTACTGCCCTACAGTCATCTCCCCTGTTCCTTCCTGAAGGACAGTAATTGAAACCTGAAACACCTGAGCATATTCTGGATCTTGCTCCCTTCGAGACCTTATTCTGTGGATCCCATTTGCTTTCCTCATAAACTCTCCACAGAGACCTGTGCAATGGTGTGGTTCAGACCTGATCTGAACTTCTCACCAAGCCACAGCTAGGGTATTTTGCAGCTGACTTGCATAACTAGAGAAATTAACTGCAAGTTTGTGGGTTATTTTGTCTCACCAGGCAAATGTCCTGCATCAAGATCTGGATAAAGAGGCTGGGACAGTTGATTTGAGTTACCAGCGAGCCTCTCATTTCGTACATCCATTCTACAGCACCAGCAGAAGTTTTCTCTCTATTGTCCGTGTACCAGAAATGATGCCCTGTGGTGAAAAGCAGGCTGTCCAGGTGGACTTCAGGATTTATGAGGAAGACTTGGAACATGGGCCCAAGCGTGTCATTTTCTCCTACTTTGTGAGTTTCTGGGGTGCTAGGTGATCTGCTGCTATATGTGTGAAGTGCTGCTAGGTAATGGCTTAAGGCACAAGATCATTACCTCCTACAGATCAAACATCAGGCTCCTGATAGATTTGGCTCAGCCCAGGATGGGTAGCTCATCCAACCATCATGGGATTGGATCTTGGTTTTGATTACAGGGCTGCAGCAATAGCAAGAAAGGGAACACCTTTATTTTGGGCTCTGCACAGGTACTGGACAGGTATTGGCTTTACCTGTCCTCCCCCAAGTCTCTTGCTCTTGCTTACCTTGAGAGTAAGTAAAGCTCATATTCCCTGCACCCCCTCCCCTCCCCCTCCCCCAGTTTATTCTCCAGTTTCAGGTGTACTTTGATCTACATAGTGGTCTCAAGGACTATGTGGCTGTGATTCCCTTCCCTTTCTGTGTTCTTCCCTAGGTCACAGGGAGAAGAGGGATAGTCCATACAGGTCAGAAGACTGTTTGGGTTGGGCTGCCAACCAGTAAGTGCACTCCCCTTTTTTAATGTATAGCAAGCAGTCCCTGCAAACAGCATGGAGCTATAGCCTTACCCTCTATCAAAACTCTCTTTGTGATTGTGTCTACAAATGATCTTTGAGTAGTTAGGATGTCACAGCTTATAATTTTGACAGGTGTTGACTCACTGTTATCTACTTCTCTCACTCTTTTTCTTTTTTCTTTTTTTTTTTCAAACCTAAGTTATAGGTGCTTTGGGACAAAGGTCACCGCTTTGGGGATGGGATAGGAGAACTTTGGGGATGGGAGGCTTTGAAAGATGCCTGAAGTGCTCAGTCTTTGTGGAGCTAAGCCTGAGTTCCAAAGAGCTGTTTCATCTCCTTGAGGCAGTGAACAGGACCAGGAAGAGTCTTTTCCTGGTCTCGAATACCAAATCCAGAGATGTCCTGATTGTTTCAGTGGTCTCCAGAAATCTCCTTGGTCCTGAAATACTTGAGGGAAGGAATTAAGCAGGCATATGCAAATTGGCAAAAGCTAATCAGAGTCCATTTCCACTATCAAATCTACTTTCTCCCCTCTCTCCTCCGTCTAGTGATGAAAGGCTCCTTCTCCATCCCTCTTACCTTCAGCTCGATCTATGCCCCAGCTCCAAGACTTGTTGTTTATGTTATCTTCCCTAATGGAAAAATAATTGCTGATTCTGCCATCTTCAATGTCTCCATGTGCTTCAGAAATAAGGTAGGTATTGTGCCTGAGGCCATGACCAAACATGTGAGAGTGTATGTGTCTACTGCAATGGAAGAAGATATTGAGGAATACATAGTATGTGAAGCTCTGTGTGGCTAGTCCCATGTGGGATGCTGTCATGTGGACTGCAGTACAGGTATGAAATGTGCTGTGATGTATGAGCAGGTATGTACTGAGCATTGTGGGGGCTGCTGCAATGTTTGGGAAAGGCAGAAAATTGATGTCTGTCTCCATAGGATTTTATATCAATGTCAAACTTGTAGGGTCACAGCCCAGCACAGGTTATTAGCGTGATTCCCAAGAGAGCTCAAGTTCTGCTGCTGCAGTGAACACTTCGACTTGTTCATATGTGGTGTTAGGACTACAGCTGAAAGTGGCTGATGGAAAACCTGGATTTTCCTGGCCTTCCAGAAAGGGCTGAGCTCTTGTCATCACTGTGACATCCATGGGAATCTGCTTTCTTGGCTGTGTCTTCCACTCCGGAGATGAACTTTGGAGGACTGGCATTACCCCTGCTCCACGGCTTTTTATCTGCCACAGTCAGATTAAAGCAAGAACAGTAAACTGAGACCAACCCCACAAAGAGCCTGGAAATAAGGATTGATCTGATTTTTGATCTGGGGCTCCAATACGAGCAGAAAGGCAGCTCTGTGAGGTGTGTGATCATGACTGGCTGGTTTGCTGGCTAAAGACAGCACTGTGGTCTGACACAGGAGTGTTTCCAGTTATGAACAATTGAGGGCTTCCACTCTTAACATCTTTCCTGTTGGAACCTCAATGTGATGTTTTTTTAAAATACCTTGTGGAAGTCCTTGGGATATTCCTCAGGTTTCCATCCAAGGCAAACCCTTGGAAATTCTCTTCAAGTAGGTCCCTTCCCTTTTCAGGAAATGGTAGTCCTGCAGCAGAAATGTCACTCATGCCTGCATTGTTCCTGTTTAGGTGGAGCTGGGCTTCTCAACACCAAAGACCCTTCCTGATTCAGAGGTTGGTCTCCACCTGCTGGCATCTCCTGGGTCCATGTGTGCTGTCTGGACTGTGGATGAGGTGGACCTTTTGCTCAAGCCAGGAACAGAACTTAGCAGCTCCTTGGTGAGTGAGCCTGCTCTGAGTTCTTCCCTTGTACTGATGTGAAGAGGGAGGGAGGGAGGGAGGGAGACAGGCCATCCCATCTGTGCAGACCTTGTCTCATGAGGAACTCAAAGCACTGCTCAGAGGGATCACCAGTGCTCTCAGTGTGGTTTGGGTAAGGGTAAGGGCCATGCAATAAAAAAAGAGGTTGAACATCACCCAGTGCACTGGTGGTAAATCAGCTTCTGATATTCTGTCTCATGTTCATTTCAACAGTGTGTATTGGCTCTATCATAGGAGAGCCAGGGAAGAGTGACAGTGAGCCTGGGCTTTCTGGTATGCGTTCATGCATGTAGGCAGAGCAATTCAAACAGGCCTTGAATGTAAGACAGGAAGAAAATGCCAGGGTTTTTTTTTGTGCTGATTTTTATTTTATTTTTATTTTTTCTTGTTTCCCCAGATCTACGGGCTCTTCCCATCTGTTTATAACTCCGGGTATCCTCACCAAGTGTCTGAAGATGATCATTCATGCGGGTTCCCAAATTCTGATGGGCCTGATGTGTTTACAGCATTCAGGGTAAAAATGGTTGTTTTAGTGGGCTGGGATAATTCATGAACTGAAGGAAGTGTTGCTCCCTGATTTTACCAATATCCTAGGGAGGCCACTACAGACAGTACAGGGAACAGGTCTGGTTTGGACCCTTGTAACTCACTCATTGTTTAAGTAAGTGATTTGAAATTGTTGACCAAGAAGAAATGTTTGTGTGGCTACTGTGCTTTGGTTGTGAGATGCAAGATGCCAAGAACAATTGGTTACTTTAATTGGATTTCACATAGTTTGTTTTACTCTCCATAGCATGAGCAATTGCACTCTGCAGGCTGAGAAGGCATAATACCTAAATGATGATGTCTTCAAAAAAGAACAAATGTGTCTGACTCAGGCCAGGTGCATTAACTGAGAAGACCTTTGTTTGCCCATTGCTGAAGATCTGAACAATTTCCTCTTAAAATGAAGCAAGAGAAAAGCCAAGTCCCCACTGCATAAGGGGATAAGAAGGCACAGGGTAGAGAGCAAAGAGGAGAAGACAAGCTTATGGTGCAGCAGTGCTGTTTTTTTTTTTTCTTCTTTTTTTTTTTTTTTTGTCCTACAGGACATGGGGTTGAAAATTATGTCCAACACCAATATCAGGAAACCCACAGTGTGTCCAACCACTCCGTCGACAACTATGTCGCAGGAAACAGCAGCGTTTACTCCCAGGCCCACATTGATGTTTGCTCAGCCCCATAAAGCATATAATAGTAAGCATTTGCCAACTGTTTCTTCTTACCTGGGATGCTCAGTCTTTCAAGAGAAAGCAATCCTGGGTTTGAGCACTGAGGCGGTACTTGCTGTAACTGCAAATGGAGGAGTGAGAGCGTTCCCTGGCTCTAAACCTGTTGTGCTCTTGTGAGGCTGCCTGAGGCTCATGGCTTCTGGCTCTGAAATGTCAGTGAGCTGTCTGGCTCCCAGGTCTTATCTCCGAGGTGAGGGAATAGTTGCCCTTCCTACTGCCTACAAATGCACATAAGGCACAAAGCGCCTCCATTTGAAATAACGTGGGAGTTTTTAAAATTTGGGATTTTAAAATTTATTCCAGTGCTATGCTTCCCAAAAGCTGACTTGATGACCTGCAGCCTGAGCTGGGCTGGAGCCTCTCTGCTCTAAACCAGAGACTCAGGACACTGTGCTGACTGGGTCTTTGTTACTTCCAGCAGAGCATCTGACATCTACCCATCACCCCACTGTGTTTTCACCTGTTTCTTCAGCTGAAGAGAAAGTACACAAGCATTTCCCCAAAACCTGGATATGGGATTTGTATTCTGTGGGGTGAGTAAACTAAGCAGCACGTGTCTAGTCTGGGTGACTTAGCATGGCCAAGGAATGGCAGCAGATACAAGTGTATTTAGCTCATAAACTGTTAAGGAAGATGTCTGAGGACATATGTCATGGAGCTCATACCTGTCAAGCTGTTTCTCTTCACAGCTTATCACAGAATGATATGGGGTTGGAAGGGACCTTTGGAGATCATCTAGTCCAAGCCCCCTTGCCAAAGCAGGTCCACCTAGAGAAAGTTGCATAGGAAGGTGTCCAGGCAGGTTTTGAATGTTTCCACCACCCCTCTGGACAGTTCCAGTGCTCTACCATCATCCAAGTAAAGAAGTTCCTCCTCATGTTTTCTTCTTAGGTACAGTCTGTGCCCATTTCCTCTTGTCCTGTCTCCAGGCACCATTGAAAAAAGACTGGCTCCTTCCTCTTGACGCTCGCCCTTAGGTGTTGATCAGATCCCTCCTCAGTCTTCTCCAGACCAAAAAGACCCAAGTCCCTCAGCCTTTCCTCATAAGAGAGATGCTCCAGGGCCCGTAATCATCTTTGTGGTTCTCTGCTTGTACCCTCTCCAGTAGCTCCCTGTCCTTCTTCAACTGGGGAGCCCAGAACTGGACACAGATGGGGCTTCACCAGGGCAGAGTAGAGGGGCGGGATGTGCTGGTCTGCATCAAGTATGTTTTCCAGTACTAAATGATTGTACAGAAGTACAATCCTTGGGAGGTGGCTGGCATGAGAAGATAGGAAAGCAGGTGCAGTGCAGCAAAACAGCTTGGTTTACTGCCTGCATCCTACTTGTGGTGGGCCCTGTGGGCTGGCATTTCCAAACTGTGCTCACAGGATGTATCCTGGCATGCAGGGGAAAGCTGATTTACACAGAATTCCCTCACAGGACTGGGAACTGTGTCCTGTGAGACAGGGTCTGCTGAGGGAGTTTTTGGAGATTTTTCATCTCTGACTTTTAAGAATTTATTGTCTGGTGTCTGGAGACTGGAGTCTGCTCAGGCCAGATGCCCTCCCATGTCTGCCCTCTCCCACCTCCACTGTCCTTCCAACGACATCCATTTCTTCACTCCCTAGCAGCAGGTATCTCCTGTTTGATTTATCCACCAGCCTGATCTGTATGCAAGTAAAAGTCTCTGTGTTGTATGTATTGTCTTCCTGTACATGCCTGGCAAAGTGAATGTGTCCAATAACTGGGAGTCAAATAATACCATAAACTTTAGCTAGGGCTGTTTCATAGCAGCCACAGAATGGTCTGCTGCTCTCAGGAGTTGTGATGTGGGCACAAGCCAAGTATCTGCCTTGTCTTTGTGTTGGACTTCAAGCTGTCAGTGTCTCACAGGAAGGTGAATGTCTGGATCTGTCTCTTCTGCTAAGTTCTACATATATTGAGCCAGACTTGTTGCTCTTGTGGTGTCTGCTTCTCCAGCTCTAGACCAAGAAGAATAAAACTGTTGACACCTTTTCAGATGTACAAGGGGCAAGTACTATCTGAGAAAAGCACTGAGTGCAATTGATGGCATCTTGTAGCTGTGTAACCTGTTGTCAAAAATGTTCTGTTGACATAAGCATCAGAGGCAGGGGGCCCCTACTTTTACAAGTTACCTACTTGTTACCCTACAAGACGTATAAGTTCAGCAGAGGTTAGGGGTTAGACTGGGGTTGAATGACGGAGTGCACTGGAGAGAATGGTGCAGACCAGGTCACCTGGTGTTGTGTACAGCAAGATACAGTTAAATGCATCTGTTGCTATCTGCTTCTCTTCAGTCCCAGTGGGAGCAAGAATGTCACTGTCACCGTGCCTAACACCATCACAAAATGGAAAGCAGAGATGTTCTGCACAGGACGTAACGGCTTTGGACTCGCTCCAGCCTCCAGTCTGCTTGTTTTCAAGCCCTTTCTTGTGGAGCTCACACTGCCATCTTCTGTGATCCAGGGTGAGACCTTCATCCTGAAGGCCACAGTCTTCAACTACCTGCAGCAATGCATGAAGGTAGGTGAGCCCTGATAGGATCTGCAAGAAAAGCACTGTATGGGTAAGTAGGAGACCGCTGAAATCTATGGCCTGTGCTGTTTATAACTATCTCCTATCTCTGCTGCCCCTTCAGATACAAGTGACCCTGGAGGAGTTAGCACACTTCCAGCTGAAGCCATGTGAAGGCTGTGTCTACAGCAGCTGCTTATGTGCCAATGAAACTAAGACATTTCAGTGGAGTGTCACAGCTGAGCAACTGGGTGAGTAGGATGTAGCAAGGGGTTGGGGTGGAATTGGGAGGAGGTGGAACCAAGATGGGGATGGTTTGTAAGAGCTTGACATGGAGTGAGGAATTGTTTACCCTGTTAACCAGAGACTACTTGTTTGCATTCATCAATAAGGTCATGATTACTCTCAAGTCTGTGCTAGGAAGTACAGAATCATATAGAGTTCTAATGCAATTTTTCATTGTCAACAGGTGACACCTACTGTATTAATGGGAAATGCTTTCTGATAAGATGCTTAACTGACCTAAATATGTGTTATTTTCAGGGCTCACGAACATCACCCTCATCACAGAGGCTGTGGCCACCGAAGAGCTCTGTGGCAAAGAGATACCATTTGTTCCAAGCCAAGGACAGAAAGACACAATCACTAAACCCCTTCTAGTCCGGGTGAGACAAGCTCTTCTGTTACACAGACATAGAAGTGGGCTTTATACAATTCTCAGATCTTGTGCAAGTTAATTTTGGGTGTTACCACTTGCTATTCAAGATGTATAATTAGCATCTCAGGGCCTGAGCTTGGCCCAGCCTTGAGGGCAGATGGATGTGGGAAGTAGAGGGATATCCTCCTTCATACCATGGAAAACTTTATATTTAAAGTACACTCCTTTATGTATTCCTGAGTTTTCTGATGAATCTTACAGCATCAGTTTCACAGACATTCGGAAGTTGTGATATTCTGAAAATCCATGTTGTTTTCTCATCTGAAATGAAAATGATTGGCAATAATTTACATTTTTATGTGATAATGATGTTACTCCAGCTGACTCTCCAGCTTCAATAAGGATTTTGTCCAATCTGTTTCTAATCTACTTGTAACCCTGTTTCTCTCCTGTGTGCTTATTATAATGCTACTTTTTTGTGCTTCAACAGCCAGAGGGAGTGTTGGTAGAAAAGGCTCATAGCTCCATCCTGTGTCCCAAAAAAGGTAGAGAAATGTATTTCCTTTTTCACCCTGCTTAGCCACCCCTTCCTGCCTAACCCCCTCCTGGGTCTTTCCACTGTTGAAATATGTTCTCTGTCAACACGACCAAACTACATATTGTAATTGTGGCTCCAGCTAGAGCTTCCCCTGGGTAAGGATATGGGGAGGTCCAGTCTTTCAGCATTAACATCCCCGATATTAATGTTACAGCTTGAGGCCTTTTTCACCTGTGGTAATATAACTAGATTACTGAACATGGTGAGGCCGGAGGACATAGGGTTGTTGCACCTATTTTGAGTTTTACAGTGTGTGATGGGACACTGGGCAGATTTTGAAAGCACAAGACATATTGAGAACTGAGCAACTGAAATCTGAAACAAGATAGAGTAACTTACATAGACAAACACAGGAGGCTTTGACCAGGGAGTGTTTCCAGGACAAGATCCTGTCAACCTCTTTGTAAGGAAGGCTGTTAGTATAGCACAGTCATAATGAGGTGGATAGAGGGAGTTGAGAGTGGAACAGGATGAGGTTTTTGAGATCTATAACCTCTGTGACAAGAAAATGGGATGTTAGCACAGAACAGTATTGAGCAATTTCTGGGGGCTTTGAAGGCTGTTTTATCAGAATCTCTTTCTTTTTGTCCTCCACACACACCTTACCCTGCTGGTATCAGGGAAGCCAGCACAGGAGTCTGTGTCTCTCATGCTGCCTCCAAATGTGGTTGAAGGTTCAGTCAGAGCCTCCATCTCAGTCACTGGTAAGGAATTCAGCTATACCTTTCCAAATGCCATATCTCTGAGTCTAGCCCTGTGAAAGCCCTAGCCCAGACGCTCCCCCACTCCCCAACCCCTTCCCCCCCCCATACCCTTTCTGAGGTTTCTGAGGCTCCTCTTGCCTTCCCATGTGTGTGCTGCATTTCCTGGTTATAAATAGATAAATAAAACAGCAAGGGTGTTCTGTTCACAAGCTTCCCCTGCCAGAATGGGAATGTGTACAGCCTGTATGAAGGGCACAGCCTGCTTGACAGAAGTGTCCTCTCACTGCTGTGCTGGGATTGGCACACTGCTGGGAGGAGGAGGAGGTCATGGGTAGGAGGAGGTGTATCCCCCAGCCTGTGCTCTGTTCCAGGTGACCTCATTGGGACAGCACTACAGAACCTGGACCACCTGGTGCAGATGCCCCATGGCTGTGGGGAGCAGAACATGGTGATGTTTGCCCCCATTGTCTACGTGCTGCAGTACCTGAAGAAGACGAGACAGCTGACCCCTGAGATCAAGGAGAGGGCATCAGGATTCCTGCGCAATGGCAAGTACAGCAGACCTACCTTGCTCCTCTGACTTCCCCTCTGTTCAACCTGTCAATGGTTGCCTACTCCTCTTCCCTCCAGAGAACTTGATCACTTACAATGTTAATACAATCCCATTCCCTGTCCAGTCATTTGATGGCAAATACCATTCTGAGCACTAATGTCCTATCCTGCTTCCCAGGGTACCAGATACAGCTGCAGTATCAACACCCTGATGGTTCCTACAGTGAATTTGGCACCAAGGATGAATACGGTAACACATGGTAAGCCCTGGACTCTCTCCCTGCTGTCTAAGTATCTAGCAGCCTAGAGGTAGGCAGCTTTCTGCTTCCAACACTGAAATCTTTGCTGTTTTATTGGACCAAAAGTGGTCCAGATGCTTTGCAAAGCAGGGCACCCCAGGGATATGTAGCTTCCTTGGGATGAACTGTCCTTGGACTAGCAAATAAGGAATAGCAGAGCAGTAGGTGAAGAGAGTTTTCAAACCAGTTTAAAACTCTCCCTTTTTCCTCAGCTTCTACTTAGATTTTTTTTTTATTTCTACCAATTCTTCCCTTTCTCTCATTCACTCCATCTGTTTTTGCTTCTCTCTTCTCTTCTCTTCTCCTCTCTTCTCTTCTCTTCTCTTCTCTTCTCCTCTCTTCTCTTCTCTTCTCTTCTCTTCTCTTCTCTTCTCTTCTCTTCTCTTCTCTTCTCTTCCTCTTCCTCTTCCTCTTCCTCTTCCTCTTCCTCTTCCTCTTCTCTCCTCTCCCCAACCAGGTTGACAGCATTTGTGGTTAAATGCTTCGTCCAAGCCAAGCCATACATTTTCCTGGACAACAGGACCATCCAAGCTGCTCTCAGCTGGCTAGAGTTCCACCAGCTTCCCAACGGTTGCTTCAGGAACATGGGCCAACTTTTCCACACAGCCATGAAGGTAGGCGCCAGAGCACCTTGACGAAAAGCAGTTCTTGCCAAGTCTATGGTTTTAGTTCACTTTCCTGTACAGTTCTGCTTTCTTGTGTGTAAGATAGAGAGGTGGGACCTTTTCTGAAAATCTTCAGGTTTTAGTGTATTAACCTTCCCAGCTTTTTGGATGTTTATACTTTTTGTAGGGAGGTGTGGATGGGGAAGTTCCCTTGGCTGCCTACATCACTGCTGCGTACTTGGAGGCAGGAGAGAAACCAGAGGTAAATATTTGGATTCTTTGCGATGCTCGTCCCTTAAAATCTGAATCTTGAAGAGCTTAGTGGTGTCTCTGAGGCAAGCAACAGAGCAACTGTGAACAAAGTAATAGGCTGGGGGAGGAAGAATTTATCACTTCTCAGGTGAATGTCTCAACTACCCCTTGAGAAGGACATCACTGGCAGGGGAGAAGATGAGGTAAGGCTATGGGGAGCTATGTACTATGCTTATTTCCCAGGCTTTGGCTGCTGATTCCTGGTCCGAATTCCCCTCCCAGCCCTTTGCAACCCTTTGTACTATACACAGCTGAGGGGTAGTGGTGAGTAGGTAGGGAGAAGAAATGGCTGTCTCTGCTCCTACACTCAACTAAATAGCCATAATTACATTTTTAATGTGCTTTAACTTCCCAGATAGCAAAAGTTTGAGAAAGGAGTGGAAGCAGGGCAGTTGGAATTGCACACCTAAGTAATAACAAGAGGAAATTCTTACATAACTAATGACTCTGTGGTGCTGACAGTTAAAAAAAAAAATAGTCATTGAGAAACGCTGTTGTTACAGACTTTGAGAAGCTAAATTCTCCAGAAATAAGAAAAGTGAAAGAACAGTACTTTTCATTGCAGCTGAAAGCAATGGTCTGGAGGAAAGAAATTGAGACAAATGGAAATTAACCTTCTTTCTGTTAACAGATATCATTTAGGTCACCCTTTTTCATCATAAGGACAATTAAGCATTGGAATAAGTTGCCTAGCCAGATTTAGTTGTCTCTATCATTGGATATTTTCAAGACCTGACTGGATAAAACCCTGATCTCATATCTAACCCTGCTTTGAACAGGGGGGTTGCATCAGAGACCTTCTGAGGTCCCTCACAATCTGAGCTATTGTACTATAATTTAGTAATTCTATGAACTGTCTGAGTTTTGGCTGACTTTTGTGGAAGAGGCTTGTCATGAAACATGACACAAATTTGACATGCTGTGCTCTCTGGCAGAAGGAAATGAAAGGACAAGCACCTTCATCCTAGTAGACAATCAAATAAGAGTTTATTGTAGGCCAGTTTTGTCATTTGGGATGTAAAGCAAAGAGTTACTAGGAAGAGACCAGACTGTGTTCCAAATCCCTGAGTAAAATCCTGAAAGGATTGTTTTTTTTCCACTGCATCAAAGCAATTTGCATGATGAGCTAATGGAAGGTACTTGGTCCTGAATGAATCCATAGACGGTGACTTAGTGCTCTGACCGTGATGAGAAAATCTAGGCTACCATAAAGAAGGAGATTTCATAATTTCTCATACTCCAGAGAAGATGACATCAGTGTTATTAGCTCAGAAAGGATTGTCCATGGAGTGAGGAATGCCTTATTGCATCAGAGAACTTGTTGGTGTGAAGCTAACAGAATTGAATACATAATCATAAAAAAACCCCACCCATTGTTTTAAGATAAAATAGGCATGGCAATGAAAGACCCCGATAACTAATAGCAAATAGATAAAATTACCAGTCTCACAGTAGTTAGCTACAGTGAAGGAATTTGCTGAATATGTCTGTGGGTAGATGAAGTGGGAAATGCAAAGCTTGTCATAGCACCCAGAAGAGTATCCTTGAGTGGACTGTAAATGGTTTCACAAACAATAGACAATCACTGGAGGTCAAAATCCTGGGAGTTTGGGGACGTCCTGCAAGGGCTAGTGCACTCAAGATGTTCAGAACAGATCCTACTTTTCCTTACACGCCTACCTAAAAGGCTTATGAAAGTCATTAGGGATTAAAATGCAGGGGAAAAGGATGGAGATACTCTACAGTGCTCTGAATAAATTCCTATTAAAGCATGGTTTGTATGACAAAAAGTCTAGGCAGAGACAAACAGTCCTGTGTCCTGACTCTGTGCTGGAAATTGATCTTTAGATTCAAAACAAATTGTTAATGTTAACTGCAGAAACAAATGGCATGTTGTAGAGGAGCAGTTTCTTAGCTGGCATGTGACTGCTCCCAGGGAAGCTAAAAGCTTTGGTGTAGTAACTTAGGACTTCTATTGGGATGAGCCCACTATGTGTGAAAACACTTCCAGTAGAGTAGCACTCTCAGCCCTTGTGCTAGTTTCACCAGAAGACACCAGAACCAGATGGGTTAGAATACATGTCAGACTGTTTCCAGACAAGGTACTCAGATGTATGATAACAGGCAGCACTTCACAGGTAGAAGTTTGGTAGTTGTACAAACACTAGTGATGTTATATCCCTGCTTTAACTCCCTGGGAGAGTGAAAGATTCAAGGAGGAAAAACAAGAATAAAGGAGCCTCTGAATAAATTCACAACTGTGATGTAACTCCTACTTTTGTGTATTCAGTTACAGAATACAAAGGTTACTGTGCTGCTTGCAGCTTGTGCAGCTTGCTTCAGTTAAGGGCTAATAGAAAAGTAGGACTTTTGAAACGCTGGAAGCTTAGTTCACTGCTTCTGCTAGGGCTTAATAAGAGATTAACCAAAAAAGCATCTGGATCCTTGGAACAATTACTACTCCATGAGTAGATAGTATGTGCATTTCTAAGAACTGGTGGCTGTGTCTAGCAATACTATTCCGCCATCTAGAGAGCACAAGGTGACACAGATGTTACCTTTTCTCTTTCATAGAAGGGTGAGGCGGTGTTGTGTTTGGACTTTGAAAATATGACATGTCAAAGAGGTGAGGAGCATGTTGTATGCCACAACAAATTTTGAATGTAACCCTTGTGGGATCCTTGCTTTAACTTAACTGGGAGGCCACTAAAAGAGGGAAAACCAAAGTGCTGTAGATGCACACATATGGGACGTCACTGTGAGCTTTTGTCTCATGTTTGGAATAGCGTAGCTGAATGCTGGAATACCATGCTGCTGAGACCAGTTGGTTTGTTGTACCCTGACAACAGCAGTGCTGGTGTTTCAGGGCAAACTGGAAAACCTCTAGGCACCATAGAGGTGAACTGAATGCAGTAACCATTGTCAGCGGGCTGAGTGTAAGCATTTGCAATTGTATATTGTTGCTGGTGGTGTGTTTGGACTCGGAAAGTATGTCAAGATGTGACAATATTCCAGCAGTAAAGGTGTTCATTTCACTGAGAAAGCACAGCTGAAACCCATAACCTGAGCTAGTCATGCCTTAAAGCACCTTGAGACACTGCTTACTGCAGCTGCTGCACTGATACAGAGCACAGGCTGGAGCACAAAGACACCTTGGTGACTGTATGTTAGCACTTTCTGTGCTGACATGTGTTAATGCATCCTTCTGCTTGTTTTGCTTGCCTCACATGTGTTTGTGTGTGACCAACATACCTGCAACTCTTCTCTGCAGAGCACAGTGGTGCGCAAGGCTCTGGGCTGCATCGCTCCTTATGTTCCCAAAGCTGCCAGCACTTACACCCAGGCCCTGCTGGCCTACACCTTTGCCCTGGCCAAGGACTCTCAACGCACACAAGAGCTACTTGATATGCTTGATCAAAAAGCAATCAGAACAGGTATGGGAATCTCAGTGCCAGGTGAACATCAGAGAAGGGACAAGCAACCTTTCTGAGCCCTTACATGCAGCCTGGAAGGACTATGGTCCTTACCCTTTAGGTCTTAAATTGTGTCCAACAAAACTTTATAGGTAGACAGCCTATGAACTCAAAGTATGTGCTGGCAATGCTGCAGTGTGGGTGCTGATCTCCTTCAAACCTCCCATATTTTTCTAATACCCAAAGTAGAGGTTGGGCTCTCAGAGAAGTGGGTCATCTTCGGCAGGACTGCAAAATGGCAGAGGGGGAAGTGAGCTGGCAAGCTGACCCACTTCTTGTTAGTCCCTAACCCCCAGGACTGGCTAAGTGGGTTGCTAACAAGTTTCAGGTAGTTAGTGGACCTGGCAAACGGGGCAATAGAGAAGTATAACATGTATGCAGAAAATTGGCATATTAGTTCTTGCATATCACCTTGGTAAATAGGTCTTTAAATGCATTATACGGAGTGTTGGATATTGCAAAATACATGGGATTGCAGTTCACCCAGTGACACGATTACTCAGCCATGATGAAATACATACAGTTACATACTAAGTAATCTTTGCATGCACAAGCCTCTGTGACTCCTAGGCCTCCTGACATCCCTTAATGTCATTTGCTCCCTTCCTCCTTTCCCAGCTGGGCAGATCTACTGGAGTCAGACCCCAGCCAAGCCCACACCCAGCACCAGCCCTTGGTCAGAGTCACGATCTGTGGATGTGGAGCTGACAGCCTACGTCCTTCTGGCCCTGCTCTCCAAGCCAAATACCACAGGGTCTGACCTCATGACAGCATCTGGCATTGTGGCCTGGCTCACCAGGCAGCAGAATGCCTATGGAGGGTTTGCCTCAACACAGGTAACTCATGGCCAATGAAGGGTATGTCGCTTGAGAAAGAATCTCTGTGCAATACATTCAAGTGTGAAAATAACAGCATTAAAACTCTGAGGAGAAGAGCCCTGTATATAATCCTCCTGAGGGCATGTTCTAGTGTCTTTGGGTCTCAGAGCTGCAGAAGAAATGTGCAAATATAATTTATTTATTCCTTTTTAGGACACAGTAGTCGCTTTGCAGGCCTTGGCTAAATATGCAGCCGTGACACACAGCACAAAAGGGGTTGCAGAAGTGAGGGTGAGGTCCCAGAGAGGCTTTGGGAGGAAGTTCCAAGTCACCTACCAGAACCGGCTGTTGGTGCAGGAGGCAGCACTGCCAGAAGTCCCGGGAAAGTTCTTGGTGCAGGCTTATGGCAGCTGCTGTGTATTTACCCAGGTAGGTTGCCCCCTTCCCACAAACCCTGCTGTGACAACGCTTTGCTCATCATCCTATCAAAGCCAAAAGCCTCTGTTGCTGCTCTATGCAAAGAAATGTGCATTAACTGGATTTTAATCACAGCTCGTTGACGATGCAACAAACCCGTGTGTCATAGGAGAATCAAGAGACATAATATGTCCAAATGTGACCACAGTGGTGGCATTGATGCTTCTCAGGGTTTTGGAAGATGAAAATCTTGCACAAGTGGTCTCACTGATGTATGCCTGACTTGCACAGTCTTGAGGGGAAAGGCTCCTTAGCCTCCTCTGAAAGGACTGTGGAAGGCTTCCAATCCAAGTGGCCTTTATTTCGAGTTCTGGGATGACTGTGCTCACTGTGTATGGTTTATCCAGGAGTCTGGAGTCCGTATCTTGAAGATTAGTCAGTGAAAATAAACGTATGATAGATAGTATTGACCTGGCTATTGACCTGGCTATCCGTGTCTTTGTTGTCTCTCCCCGCAGATGGTACTGAGGTACAACACGCCCTCCCCGGAGATCTCCACATCCTTTGCTGTGCAAGTGAAAACCGAGCCAGCCAATTGCACAGAGGATGATATACACTCTGTTACTCTCTATGTCAATGTCAGGTGACTATAAAGGCACAGCTCCACTTGGGAAGGGAAGCCAGGCATGGCTGGAGAGTTGAGGGGTGCTTCTTGGTTGCAATAGAGACACCAGGTTGTTTCAGCAGAAGATCCAGATGGAGATGGGGAAGGGGAAATGTTTCAGAGGGCTCTGGTTCTTGATAGGGAGAGGAGTGCAAGTAGTCACTTCAGATTGGGGGTACTTGGAGCAGCATAGCCATCAGATGCTCTCCGCAAGAGGGAGCAGCAATTGCCTTGGCCCTGATCCGGGCTGGGCTGCCTGGTTCAGGGTTCCACAGCTGGAAGAGATTCTCATTTTGGCCTTTTCCTCCAGGTACACTGGGAAGAGATCCACTTCCAACATGGTGATTGTGGAGGTAACCCTACTGTCCGGATTTGTCCTGGCTCCAGGATCTGGGATGTCTGTAAGAAGCCTGGAGTTAGAACGGTGAAAATGTTGCCTGTCTGCCTCGAGCAATCTCACCATCCCTTCCCCTCTGCTATACAACAAACATGAACACTTAGTCTTTCTTTGTGCACTGATGGTGGTGATCCTTCTGGCTTAATTCACATCTTTGACAACTACGTAGCTTAGGTTCCTACTGTGGGAGCTGAGTGGTCCTTCAGGGAGGTCAGCTTGAAGAGTTAAAAGCCCAAAATTACTTTGGAATTGAGTGAATGAGAACCTGCCCTGTTATGCTTAGATAAAGCTTTTTGGGATGTCTCACACACAATTTTCAAAAAAACAAACAGTTACTTCCTCTGCTGTCCTGTCCTAGCTGCAGCATTGGCACCCTGTGAGAAGAACTGAGAAAACACAAGGAGGTGTTGCCCTCTACTTGGACAAGGTATGTGTGTGTAGTACTAAGAGATGCTGAGGACAGTGGCAGAGTTGTGTGGGGACTTAAGGACTGGGCTAGCAGAGCAGGATATTCAAGATTCATTTGATGTCCTGCCTTTGACTCAACAGAGCTGTTTGTCAGTACGATCAAATTTAGGTGAGGGATAAAAAGAACAGCTCATTATGTCATATGCTTTTCTTCCCCAGCTGAGCCATATGTCTGAAACATGTGTTTTGCACCTGGAGCGGGAGGTTGGGGTGACCAACCTGAAGCCAGGCCACGTCAGGGTCTATGACTACTACCATCCAGGTGAGTGTGGATTAATGGGGTGCCAGGACTATCTGGGTGTTTGCACTTAGCTCTGTTGAAGGATAATTTAAGTCTCTCCTGTCCTGTTACAGAGGAGCAGGCCCTGGCTGATTATAATGTTTTCTGCACCTGAGGTAGGTGTAAGTCCTTTTCATAGCCTCTTCTACAACCTAACCACCTCTTTCTTGTCCCAGAGGAGCCTGTGTATGTCTGATAGAGCATGTTGCCTTCATCATGGAATGCCCTAGGCCTCCAGGAACTTTAGTCTCTTCCTTCTGTTTACTAAACTTAGCAATACAGTCTTGCCCTGTAGATGGAACATGAAGTGTTTAACTGGGACACTCAGCAGGACTAGCTGGACTGGTATAGTGCCTGGCTCTTCCTGCCAGAGCTCATAGATGGCTTGCACTTTTCCAGGAGAACTTCCAAGCAGAACTTACCCTGTTTGGTTATGGAAAATCCCATCTCTTCCTGAGGAGTGGCTGGGATAAAACAAGGGCACTAGATCAAACCAGAGAAAAACATTCCTCATGAATGAAAAACAGTCCTTCCTGAGAGTGTGGCTCCCTAGCTGTTAGCATCTCAGAGTTAATAATTTGGGACATATTATTTCTCTCTGGGTTAATCCCTTTTACTGCTTTCATTTCTCCAATGTCCACATGGTCTGCTGTCTTACTGTCTGATGTTTCAGCTCACAGGGATCCAGTAGCGTGAGATGGCCTAGGACACCAGGGCTGCAGCATTATTGTATTCTGATGTGACGGCACCTGGAAAGCCATCTCAGCGTGCTTGGGGTATTGGTGTTGAGGCAGATCTCAAGCTGGATCTGAGGACTAAACCCAGCCCAAGTCATCCTGACAGCCATTTCCCAGTAGATTCTTTGGGGTGTCTGATTAAATTTGATTATTTTAATCCAGGGATTTTCTTGCTTGCAAAGGAATAAAAATAAAATATTTCAAAGATCTGGGTATTGTGGTGTGTTTTGTCCTTTTACACAGAGAGTGTAGGTGAACTGTGAACCTGGCATTCCAGCACGAGATTCCATTCTTACCATCATTGTGTAGCCATCATTATGGATCGAAGACTCCTTGCCCTGCACAGAGACTGATCCCACTGAGCATCCCCTACTGCACACAGATGCAGCTGAGCAATAAAGCTGTGGCTGATTCTGTACTTCACATGGATATAAACTAAGTCTCTCCTGCTGTCTATCTCATAGATTAGCTTCTGGTCTCTTAGCATAGAAAGAGGGAGGGGAGTGATTTTGGGTTCTGCATGTCCTGAGAAGCTGAATCTGGCACAGGACAATTCAAACATGAGTTTTCAGGCAAGAATGGGGCTGGACATTTACCTCTAATGAGCTATTGGAGGGTGAACAAAGTCTTTGTCATGTGACAAGGAGATACAAGGGCAATTCAATAACCAAAGGGTATGAGAAAATTTAACATCTATCACTGCTTTGTAAAATCAAACCTCATGATGGGCCAATGTTCATGGCATGGGCTTCAACAAGGTCAAGTGCCAGGTCCTGCACTTGGGCCACAACAACCCCATGCATCGCTACAGGCT
>VZTM01025394.1:87486-122697 GCA_013400555.1 Jacana jacana
TTGGCAGTGCTGTCTTTGTATAAGGCAGTTTAGGTTTCCACAGACCTTTGCGAGAACTAGCTGTGGGGTTAAGCACAATGTCAGGCTTAGAAGTAGAAGGTCTGGGAGGGGGATGGAAGTCTGGATTTGGCCACAGCCCTAAAAGTTCACCAGTCCAGACCCTGCAGCAAGGTTGGGATTTGTGGTTGTTTTTTTTTTAAAGAGAGGGATTTGGAAAATGTGTTTAATTTTCAACTTCAAGTTTTCAGAGTAACCCTGAAGTCTCAGCAAGTCTCCTCTATGAGGCAAACACACAAACACTACAAGTGTCTTTTGGTTTGAGAGCAAACTCTCTCCATAATGCACCTGGAAGATCTGTCAGCAAGGCAGGCTGCTGATAGCCTGTTCCATGCTTCATTGGCAGGTTATTAGGAACAGAATGAATGCATAAATTCAGCACAGCATTTAGCATTACCAGTGCTTAGTGCAGTGACAAAAGTGGCTGTGTTGATGTTGGCTTCATTCCATGTGTCACTTTCTCCCTCCTTCTGCACCTTTGTTTAAACAGGTGCTTTTTTCTTCTCTTTATTCAGTTTCTCAGCCTTCCACAAGTAACACAGAGCCCAACTCTGCAGAACAGAGTTTCTGCCAGAATGTTACTTTCTCTGAAAGTATTTAAAAACAACTTTGCAGATACTGCAGCTTTCTTTGCAAATGTCTCTCCTCTCCCTTGTCCTTAATTCTGGCAATGTCTGTTCTTACTGATATGAAAAAGCAGAACTGAAGCCACTTGGGTCTGCACCTGGTATTGGTACTTCGAGAGCACCATTGGTTCATGCTTGGGCTCTTGCAGAGGGAGGGGCAGGTATCACTGCAATGCCAGTGTCCTGGTTTGAGGTAAAACAAACCAAGTTTATGTTTAGTAATTTTATATTTTTAGCTGGGCCTCTTCTAACTAACTGAACTCTGAAATTAACAGCACATTGTTCAGAAACTGTTCTGTCTCACAGTGGTAAGACCTGATTAGACCAAGGGATGGTCTGCAGAGAGGCCCTTGCTTATACTTATTGCTATANAGTTTTGTATACACTATATCCTTTTTCTTTCTTTCTTTTATACTTTTAATTTTTCTTTGTATTACTTAGTATAATATTATTATTATTTATATTTTCATTAAAGTAGTTTAGTTTTTCTAAACTCCTGAATCTCTTTAACCCCTTCCTCTCCTTTCTTTTCTTTAGGGGGGAGGGAGAGGTCATCATCTGTCTGATTGGTCAAAACCACAACAGCCACCATGTTCTTATCATCTGGTTTATAACGCTTAGCTAATCGCAAACAACAGTTGCACAAAAGCTCCTGGAACAGAGGTTTATTGGAAAAGCAACTGTTGTAGTGGTAACACATACTTACTACTTACTGACCCAGGAGGTAGCAGTTCCTGTATGAGCCTAGTACTGCAAGAGGAGTTCACTCATAAAAACCCTTGCTCATGTGCATGCATGCAGTCTGCATGAAAATTGCATGTAGTGAAATTTTTGACTCACTGTTCGTTGCAGTGTCTCTGCTGACCTACTTGATATCTCCTTTGTGTCCTTCAAAAGGCTCTTTCTTGAACATGTATCTGTCATGTATGGCTACTATAGAGCAGTTGGAATGAGGTGACTCTTCCAGGAGACTTTAAGGAAAGTGAAACGACGTGTTTCGTACAAAAGTGCTTGACTTTTCTGTAGCATAAACTTCCCTCCCCTTTTCTGCTTAGACACTCAGGTGTCAAACATCACACATTTGGTTTTTTCTTCACAAAATTAAAGGACTGAGATAAGTCAGCCTGGAGGCTTTGTGGTGGACTACCTCCAGGGGCACAAGCACAGTCTGAACTGCTTGTGTGTCTCTTGTCTGTCTTTGGGCCAAGTGGTCGGTCTGTCAGGGAAGCGTCTCAGCACAAGGCAGAAGCTTTGTACCTAATGCCCTGCCACAGGTCTCAGTGGATGCAGGGACCAAGAGGAGCTTGCCTCCCAGCCTCCAGCAGCTGTTCATTGTACTAGTAATGGAAGACAGAGACAGATAGGGCTGAACTGGAAGAATCACACACATCAAGCTTGTGACTTTCTTGTTGCTCCTCCAAAAATTTTAAAATATTTAATTTTTTAATTCTGCCTCATTGTGTGAGAGAGGGACTAGGTTGATTGCTCAGGATGTATGATTCCAACTACTGCCAAGTCTGGAACATCAGGGGTGTTTGCTGTCCTCTCTCACAAAGGGGCTGCTGGAGTCAGAACTCTCAATACCTTTGCCACTGTCAATGAGAGGTCTGGCTGTCCCTGGCAACTGCTGTGGGTCTACTGTGAACAAAAAAATGTCATCTCGGTTTGTTCAGCAGGCACTGCTTGTACTTTTTGAGATCCATGGAAAGAAAAGAAGGGTGACTTAGTGTCAAAGAGTGATTCACGTTCTTCCTCTAGCTCCTGTTCCTTTGTTTATCCAGGTGCACTTACACTTTTTCTCAGCTGTTGGTAGCAACCACTCTGAGCTGAATAAAGGCCAGGGGAAAAAATAAAGGACAGAGGACTTCTATCTGCCCTCTACAGGGGATGTGTGTTTAAAAAATAAGGCTGCAAACTCTAGTTTCCTTGTTATGCATTAGTCTTTCCTAAAGAAAATAATATTAATCGGCTCTACATATTTAAGGGCTCAGCTTGGTTCTGGAAGAATTAGTGCTGGGTTTTGAGAACTAGCCCTTACACTAAAAGAGAAGGAGTTCCTTATTTTAAGAATAAGTATTTTTAAGTACCAGATTTTCTTTTCAATTATAGTAAGGTACTCGGGGAAAAGTTCAGCAGGTATAAAATTAAAGACCAGTAAGTATAAAATTAGTATGTGGAAAGAGCTTCACAAACTTGGTAGCCTGTGTTCCCATCACCTAGAGCCAGAGCTACCTATCTATCTACCTATCTAGCCAGAGCTATCTATCAGAGCTACCATCTACCTCTTGGTGGTAGCTGAAGAAAACCCTGTATCTGCACAGCTATTGACCTGCCTTATGGATTCTCAACCCTTGTTTCCAATGGTATGTGTAAGGTCACCATGAAGTGGACCACACAGGACTGCGTGATATGGCTGCAGTGATCTGCAGCTGATGGATTTCCCCTCCAACATTTCCTTTCTCTTAGGACAGAGATAAGGTGAGAACAGGCAGCACTCTGCAAAAGGGCAAACCACAAAGACTATATATACTTATTTTTTATAAAAAAAGGTTGGTTTGCAAATCAAGACTGAGACCATGGGAGTTACAGGCTCAGAAACCCTGGGGTCATACTGACCACAGGAATTCATGGCAGGCTCCAGCTGGATGCATATGTCAAGGGAACGTGAGACAATCCAGCTGAAAGCAAAACAATGGGACTGGGGCTGGAACAGGGAGCAGGATCAGCGCAGTGAACAGGAATCAGGCTTATGAAATACAAAGCAAATTTGTTTGAATGATGCTGG
The DNA here is from genome assembly GCA_013400555.1 of Jacana jacana. Taxonomy (NCBI): domain Eukaryota; kingdom Metazoa; phylum Chordata; class Aves; order Charadriiformes; family Jacanidae; genus Jacana; species Jacana jacana. The sequence continues at coordinate 90,955 of VZTM01025394.1, forward strand.
TCAATCCATCCACAGGGGAGTAGGAGACCGGAGAGGCTGGAATAAAAAATACTTGGATTGGCTGGGGAACATCCAAATGGTACAATCCTGTGCCTGCAGCACTATAAACATGGGAATGAGGCAGAAGGAACAAAACACCTGTCTGCTTCCTGGGAGAACCAGCAAAACCAGCAAGTCGCCTGGAGACCTTGGAAGGAGAGAAGCAGTACTCGACCTTCTCTCCTCACTGGCCCACCAGAGGAATTAGTCCCTCTGGGGTTCTACCATGAAAACGTGGACTCCTTTCCTCTTCAGCTGCCTGCTCAACACCGTTTGGATAGTGGCACAACCGTAAGCGCCTTATAAATTTTTGTGATGCTAAGGGAGGGGCCAGGATAGCAGGGAAAGAGCATGGGACCCCGCAAGTTATCTCATGGAAAGAATAGGCATGGGGTGGTGTACACTATTCCACAAGCCTTGTTATGAAGACAAGATCCTCCTGAAGGTGGTATCCTCTCCCACAGAGTTTGCTGCAGTGCAAGACCTAGGTGAGGAAGAGAGAGGTGTAGGGTACCAGTGAAGGGCAAATGAGAAGGTCTGCAGGATTGGGGATGATTAAGCAGGAACAGCTCCGCTGCCAAGGAGCCATCTCAAAGCCAGATTCTACGATTCTACTCTAAGAAGGTTTAATCCTTTTTTATTGTAGGAATAAAACAGACCTAGAGTCTCACAGGGCTTTTGGAGCAGAACTGCACAGCTGCAACACCAGTTCTGAATGAGCATAGACATGTGGCAGGTTTGGATTTGGACCCTAGCCTGAACGCTGCAGCTTGCTTCATTTCTTAGTTCTTTAGCACTGTTCCCTTTTCCACGTGAACTGACAACACCCAGGATTGGTTCCCTTTGCAGAAGCAGGGATGGTCTCTACTGTATATATTTCTCTATCCTACTGTAGCATACTGCAAGAACATGTATACACCACTGTGATCCGTCGTCACCTGAAATAATTTCTCTTATCTTTTTCTTAGAGTCACGCTCTCATTGTTACTCTGTCTCTCTAAGTTAGACAGTGCAACACCTCCTGCTCTAAAAAGCAGTGGTAAACTCTCCTGCTGCCTCAGACCATAGATACTAGTACCAAAAAGAGGTGAGAATACACCCAAGATATGATGTCTTGTTTGCCCACTGCAGGAAATACCTGGTCATTGTTCCCGCTGCACTGCCTTACCCCTCTTCCCAGAGGGTTTGCTTGGACCTTCGTGGGGTGGAGAAGCCTATTCGTGTGGCCTTAACTCTAGTGCATCCATCTGGCAACCTCAGCCTCTACCGCAAGGTCGTCCGGAACAACTGGATTTTTGAATGCTCCAAATTTCAGGTCACAAACATTCTTTTCAGAAACCTCTAAGTGGGAACTCCCAGCATGCTCTTTTGAATCATGACTCTTCTCACCAAAGGAATAGGAAATGAAGAAAATGGGAGGTGACGGCACGGGAGAAGAGATTGCAAAGTCAAGGAGAATGTTTAGTGGGACCATGAGTGTCTTGGCTCATTGTCTGACTACATTATACTGTTCTTGCTTGATAACTCAGTGTCCACCCTGGTGGCACACTGAGGGAAGGCTGCCTGTCCAGGTGGCAAAGGATGAGAGACATGAGAGGATGGAGGAAGCATCCAGATGGCAGCTGTGCAGCTCATTCTTTCCACTGAGAAAAAAAGGACTGTCACAGGGAGTTATTTGTGAATTGTAGTACACAAAAAGCCAGACATCCTCTCAAACATTCTCTTTTTACAGAGAGATTAAAGACAGAGACTTTAGAGATAAACTGCTTTTAAGGGCTGGAAAATGTGTTGTAGGAAAACATGGGAGGTTATGCATACAAGTTCAGCAAAAGGCTTTTTGATCTGCCAGACACCTGACCCTTGCTTTCTTGGTTTGCATGAGTAAGAGTAGATTTCAGCTTGCATAACCCCAAAGGCCAGTAAACAGGTTCCTTGTCAACATAGACCTTTTCTTCCTTTGGGATGAGTCTTCTCCATCTTGCTCCAGGCAGGTTGTAATAATAGATCTGCGAAGGGGGTAGACAATTTCTGTGTCAGAACAGGCTCTTTTCTTCTTGTCCAATTACAGAGGCTCCTGTGCTTCCATAGATGTAGCCTTCAGCCACTGAAGGAAAGCCACTTCAGAGTAATAGAGGGAAAAGGCTGGCCTTACAGCAGGCACTTGTTTTGTTGCTATGTTGTTTCCTGATGCCTGCTAACCTGGTGACTCCTGTTTTTTTTTTGTCCCAGGTCCCCCAGCCTGCAGGCAGCGAAGAGGTAGGCACTGTTTTCCTGCACATCTCAAATGGTCACTACATCAGTGCAAATGAAAGGAAGCAAGTCCTGATCCACAGGACTGGTACAGGCACTTTCATCCAGATGGAGAAACCCGTCTATAACCCAGGGCAGATAGGTGAGCACCATGCATGGAGTACCCTGACACCCACTGGGGCTGCCAGTGGGGCTGTGATTTTGAGGTGGCAATTCCGTTCCCAAAAGCACTGTCTCTTCAAAATGCTCTTCTCCATTTTCTTCCTTCAGTGAAATTTCGAATCGTGACATTGACCGCAGATTTGGCTCCCGTTAACAGCAAGGTAAAGCCTAAGGTGTTGGATGGAGGTGACAAAGCCTCCAGGGTGCTTCTGCCAGTTCTGCCTCCCCTGCCAGCCCCAGGTGGTGGAGGGCTGAGAGAATTGCACTGACTGCAGCTCTTAGGGTGTCCAGTCCGCTAAACTGAATTGGAGCAGCAGTGACTTTTTGCTGATGGCCATGCTGCCACTCTCACAGGATGGCTGCTGGTACTGCTGGTGGTGTCTGGACAGTGCTCCTTTGCTAGCTGAGTGCAGTGCAGCCAAGGAGCTCTTGTCTCAGAGAAAAAAACAAACCCACCTAGGCAGGATTTCGCAGGCATCCTTGGCACAATTACAAGTTGTGTACAGATTTCGGCTGGCAGGAGCGTCTGAAGGAAGCTGTGGCACATCTGCAAAATTTTAAGGAAAAGCATTGGATACAGGGAGAGCTGTGAATTGACTGATCACAGAAAGAGAAAAGAGAATAACCAAAGTGCTCTGATTTGCTGCTGGCAGCAAGCTCACTCTCCCAAAGTCAAAGGAGTGAGAAGTTGCCAGCCAGCTGCTGCAGGAAGCAACTATAGCTTATACTATGCCTTATATGTCTTATACTACATAATAGGTAAACGATTGGTTCATGAAGCTATTTGACAGTACGTGATTGATATCTATGTGTGACTATATAAATTAGTGTTATAACTGTTAATAAGGCTGTGCTGAAAATTCAGGAGATCATTCAAGAGGTTTAACCAAACCTGTTATGAGATTTGAGTGCACTCTAGCAATATCTATATAGATAGATATATATATAGAGAGATATATAATATCTATTATATCTATAGTTTGGAAGTTAGTTGAATTAAATATAAAGGAATAGCACAGATTTTTATGTAACAGGTTTTCCTTACTATTTTCAAACGCTTCTTATGGTTTTGGTAGTTCTTTTCTTGTTTGGGAGTGGTGGTGTTATCACAGCACATGGGCTACGTGGGTACCATAAGTTTATAATATGCATATAGATTGCTATGTCGTGGCAATTTCTGACATTGCTATTGGTTTGCTTTACAGTACTCCATGGTGGAAGTCAAGGTAGGTGTTTCAGACTCCTCAGGTGTTGTGAGGAAAAGTACTTCACTAAGGATAATACTTTGAGACAAGCCAGTTTCCTGTGTTATACACTCTGTCCAAATGTTTCACATTAACAAACATTGAAAATCCAGCTTCCATCCATTTAAACATTCCTGAGAGCTCAGCAGGCCTTAGCTAACTCTATCCTAATTTAATATTGGAGAGTTTAAATGTCAGGACATTTCATATCTTGTGTTTTGATGGCAGTACAGAGTAGATTAACTTTGGGTGGGTTCTCTTGGTGCTCCAGCAACAATGTGGGGGCGGGAGGAAGAACTTCATGAACTTGTTGGTCTCTGAAATCTCTAAAACACCTCAGAGTTTGGTGGGATCTGGGTAGACAATAGCAGGTGTTGATGCTGACTGCCTCTTCTCTCCTTGCCTTGGACTGCAGGACCCAAACCAAAACAGCATTGGCCAATGGCTGGATGTGAAACCAAAGCAGGGCATTGCAGATCTCTCTTTCCAATTAGCTGATGAACTCTCTCTGGGGACTTACAGCATCATTGTAGAGAACCCAAAAGCATCCAGTACCTTTAAGGTGGAGGAACATGGTAAGATGGAGTATGGTGAATGAGGAATGGGATAAAAAAAGTGGAATGTTTCCTTTTCTATAAAAAATAAATAGCCAAACATTGTATAATTTACTGTGTGAGACTTAGAAATCTATACAGTGGACAATACTAGGAACACAAGGCAAATTTTGCTGGAGATTTCCGGAGAAGATAGAGCTAAACAACCAGACTGGCAGAATGTGTAAGCACTGAAGGCTTCTGTGAAAATATTTGTTGTGGGGGAAAAGGAGCTTCCTTCTTCGGTTTCCTTCTGTCTTTGCTTTTACTTTATTAGAATGTTCCTTCATGTGACTCCAGCCTTATACAAAAAAATTCTTGCGGTTTCTTATGACATTTTTATGTGGTATGAGGCTTTTGATGAAGTAAATCTGGGTGTTTTGTTTTTCCAGTGTTGCAAAAGTTCGATGTTTTCTTCGAGGGACCAACTCACATTTATGCTTCAGATAAAACTTTAACGCTGCGCGTCTGTGGCAGGTAGGGAGACTGTTCAGGAGAAAGGGGAGAGCTCATGAAAACTTTGCATCCTCTTTGCTGTGTCTCCTGAATGCATGAAGAAGGGCCATACATATTTATTCTGTCCAAAGAATCCCTAACAGAGCAATTATGGGTTCTTCCTTCGTGAAGAGGTACATGCACCACGCATAGGGAGACTTAAATGCAAGTGATATCCTGCTCCAGAGGATGTGTATGTTCAGCCTTGAAACATACATGAGGAAAAACACATATCTGGTACAGGACAGATTAGTGGGCGTAAAGAAGAAAGATGTAGTTATTTTGAAAGTTATGTTACTACTTCTTAGATGTTTCTGAACTTACCTTCTTAGAAGCGTACAGCACTTTGCAGACCCAGAGAGACTCATATCTTCCTGCTACTGATACTCTTGGGTGTGTTGCTCCAAAGGGAGCCATACCATGCACTTGCAGACAGCACTTTCTGGATGGACACGAGTTTCTGCTCCTTTCACATATGAGCTAATGTCTCTACTCAGGTCAGGTCTCGGCCTCTCTGCCTACGACTCCAGAGCAGCAAGCGATTAGAAGTGTGATAGCATAAGAGAATGTGTGTCTTTTCCTCTCTGTGCTTTTTTTCCCTGTCTCTCTTGGACAAGAGACTCTGCTATTGCATTTGTGCATGTATTTCCTTTCTGCCTGCCTGCTTACCAGCTGCATCAAAACCTTCGTCAGAAAGACTACCTGTGTGGAGCAACGTGCTCAGTGCCCCTGGTTGGTGAGCTTCCAATTCCCTTGTGCTCTCCCTGCAGGTACAGCTACGGGAAGCCAGTGCAAGGTATCATGCGGGTGACTTTGTGCCAGAGGCCAAGGAGGCGTCCTCAAAATGCAGGCAAGGGCATCTGCAGGGAATACAGAGGGCCGGTAAGTAAAAACCTCAGAAATAGGTACTGGAGGAGCACCACACAGGACAAGGTGTCAAGGGCTAAGTAAACCTCCCCTTCTATGTAGGGGATGTTTCCAATATATGTATGGAAATTATATATGTAGACAAGTAATTGTTTTTTATTCATTAATGCAAATATTGCCGTCCAGACTAAGTAGAGAAGCCTTTATCCTCAGAAGTTCTTCTCTGCAGCTTCACATATTGGTTAAGTGAACAGAAAGGAGAAATTCCACAGAAAGATTTAAAGTTCTGTACTTCTCTGTAAAGAAACTAACTAGCTAGGAATTGATGCTGTATAGGAAATAACAATTCATACAGCTTTCTCATGTGTAAAAATATCTTGCTAAATTGAACCTAATCTGAGCCTGCATAAAGACACTAATGTGTGGTGGTGAATTGCACAGCCAAATATTCCTTACCTTTTGATGTATATAATATGTTGCATATATTTATATTATTTCCTTGATATTCCTATCCTTCCATTCCTAGCAAATTATGCCACAGGTGGACTCTTCCCATGTAGATACGGTTGAAAACTTTTCATGGTTAACAACTTGTTGCAATAGTTGTAAACTTCCAGCCCTGGAAGAGACTGATTCATAACGAGGTGATAAAGTTTGAACCATATCTATAAATGATTCTGCATTGTTACTTGTTGCAATCAAGAGTTATGATATAGAAGGACTAATACCTGGTATTTTTAACTCCTTCTCCAGTGCCAAATAACAACTACACTTCCTATTGCAGACCATGAGCAAAGGGTGCTTCACTTCTTTTGTAAGCATGTCAGCCTTTAGCCAGGCTCTCAGTGAGGAAGAGAGCAAGCTCTATGCAGAAGCCTCTCTCCTGGAGATGGGAACAGGTAACTGTGGGATCTGCTTGCAACAGGGTGTAGAAGAGAAGGTGAAAGGGCAAGAGGGACAGTTATAAGGTTGTCTGAAGATCAGCGTGGAGACACCTGGTCTCTTCCACCTGGGCCATCATAAAATACAGAGAGCGGTCTTCCTTGAGGATTTTGCTGTGCCCACAGAGTGCTGGTCTGCCAGCATCAGGCCAATAATTGCAACTGGCAGCATGATTCCACAAACAGGCTCGGAAACATCTTAACTAGTAGCTGCCACAGGAACCCTCCAAAACCTGAAGGGTACTGGTGTTTGGAAGACATTTTTAGACACTGATTAGAGGTCCTGGGAATAACAAAGTGAAATGTGGTAGTAAATTCCAATACTGATCCTGCCTCCCTTGAACTCTGCATTCCAACAGGGGTGCAGATCAACACCTCCAGCCAAATCCTTATCTCCAGAACAGTTGCAAGGGCAGTGTTTGACTCACCAAATGCTTACTACATCCCTGGAGTGCCCTACCGGGGAAAGGTATTTTTTTTTCCTCTGTTTCTTTCCTTCCCAACTTTTGCCTAGTAAATTTTGCTACCCAAAGGTTTTCTGCTCTTCAGACATCATACTTAATTTAGCAGTGTGCCACATTACTTGACTGTGCAGCTCCAGTTTCTGCATCTCAGATTTCCTATGGCATTACACATCATGCTGCTGAAATCCATCTCAGGAAGAATGGAAGGATGGCTCAGCTGTCTGCTAGGGCTTTTTAGCCAAACACACCTTTTGGAGCAGAGAGGTTTTAATCACTATTGCTTTAGCTGCAGAGATTGTTTTGTAGGTCCATTTTTCTTCGGTTGAAGTTAAGGTCACCTACACAGGAGGGACTGTGTTTGTCAGAGGAAGGAAAGCTTAGGGTACAAAACTGTAAGTGACATCAGATTTCAGCTTTTCTGCTTCACCGCTTTCTCACCAGATTAAGCTTCAGGATCACTATGGAAATGCTATGAAAAACCGAAAAGTTTATCTTCTGATAAAGGTCATGAGACGTCGGTTGATCAAAACATACATCACAGACAGCAGTGGAACAGCGTCATTCAACCTGGACACAACTTCCTGGAACAGCTCTTCAGTCTCCTTAGAGGTAAATCCCACCTCTACATACAGGAAAGAAAGACTCCTTGAGCTCTGCCAGTGCTCCTCACTCTTGCCCTGGTCCCCACACAACCCAGCCAATGCTTCTGAAACTTGCTGATGACACCTAACAATGCAATGAATCATAAAACTCTTGTTTTCTGTGTGTCGCTTTGTCCCCTCTCAGGGAAGGTTTACACTGGAGGATCTCATGCATACACATCAGAAAACAGACTTCAGTTACATAAATGCTTATCATCACCTGCAGCCCTTCCATATTACAACCAAGAGCTTCCTAGACATACAGCCACTCACAGGACCACTGCCCTGTGGGCTGAAACAGAATGTCCAGGTGACCTTCACACTCAGTAGGGATGACCTGGGAGAAGAAACCAGCCGCATTGGATTTGCCTATTATGTGAGTAATAGTAGCAGAAAACCAGGGTGGAAGATTGGACCAGACCCCAATGAAATGTTGAGGGTAGAAGTTCAGACCACCTCCAGAAAGACAAGAGGGAAAACTTGTTCTTGGAGAACTGATGACTGCTTCACTTACTAGACCTCCTCCTGGTGTGACTGGGGAGGAGACTTTGCATCTTTTTTTCCCTCCTTAGCTTCTGCCGAGGTTGCAGAGGGAATTTCCACGTACAGAGTCTGCTGTCAAATTCTTTTCCTTGTAAAACTGAGAGGGGAATCGCTTTTTTACTGTGGCTGTCAAACAGCTGCTCAGTGGAAATGGCTTTTGGCCTGGAGATGCACTACAGAAGGGAAATACCTTAGATGTCTCTCATTTATCACATTTACTACAGATGAGACTGTCATGTTAAAAGCTTTGCCTTCACATTGGGATGGTAATATCTCCTTTGGGCCCAAGATATGGTGCTGGATTGATCCCTCAGTTTATTCTGAAGTTGCTTAGGGAAGCAAGATGCCTATGGGTGAGTGTGACTACATTCAGGTGGCAAACGCCAGTCTGGCCATCCCATGTCCCTCCTCTTTCAGGTCACTGGGAAGGCTGGAATTGTTGTCAGGGGCCAGAGGAATGTCCAAGTTGGGAAGCTGAACAGTAAGTTTTCAGGTTTACTTTGGTTACTGGACAATGGGAAACAGCTGGGTTTCTAGGTCAGACAGTGACTGTTGCTAGTGTTTCTCCCAGATCCCCTGAGTCCTGGGGGATTTGGGAGACCTGGGGGATTTGTGAGAAATCAACCAATGCCCAGGTCCTGGGCAGTTACTGAACAGAACAGAAGGAAGCAGAGGACCACCTTGTGTCAGGTAGGAGAGATTGAAAAGATAGAATGGGGGAAACAGTTTAGGGAATGGGAGACTGAAAAGACAGAACAAAAGGAAACAATTAGGAGAAGTGACATTGTGGGAAGATGGAGTATGCGGGGTCAAAGCAAAGAGGAAAAGAGCAGACAAAGAAACAGAAGGCATTGGTTTGACATGGTGAGATTATAGAGGAAAAGAAAGGAGTCCAAAAAGAGGCCTTGCGAGGCTGTGATGAACACTTTGCCATTATTTCCTCAGTGTTGAAGGGCTCCTTCTCCATCCCTTTGACCTTCACTGCTGACTTCACACCATCTCCCACATTAGTGGTTTATGCCATCTTCCCCAATGGAGGGGTTACAGCTGGCAGCTTCAAGTTTGAAGTCGCTTTGTGCTTCGAAAACCAGGTAAGACTCCATCCTGTTTCTCAGGGAGAGTTTACAAGCAGGATTCAGAAGACCTATGAAAAGGAGACACTCAGATCCTTCACTGAGAAAAGGAGGGGAAGGTAATCTCTGAAGCACAGTGCGCAGGGAGCAGGAGAGCTTTGTCAGCGACTGCTGTTCATATCAGTGTCTGAGCAGAAAAATTCCAGATTTTCTACTACTTCCTTTCTGTGGCACCTGTCTGTTAAGACCCCTCAGCGCCCTCTCTTTTTCGTGTTTCTTTTCCTGCCATGCCATTCAAGGTCAAAGTAAGATTCCCAGCAAAAGAAGTCCATGTTGGGTCAACAGCGCAGCTCCAGCTGCAGGCATTCCCTGGCTCCCTCTGTGCAGTACAGGCAGTGGATGAAAACATGTTCCTGACACAACCAGAGGGTGAGCTGACAAGTGAAATGGTGAGTGTGTCTGTGATTAAACAAAAACCAGGAGTGATGGATGAGCTGGGAGAGGCAGAGTTATGGCAAGGGGAGCTGGAGGCTGAGGAATGAGTATGTCTTCATGTGGAGGAGAAAGCTGCTCCCTAGAGAGGATCAGGAGCTCGATGGTGATACTATGCTGCTCAGAGAAGAAATGAAATTGCAGTCATAAAAGTCTAGTGTTTTCCATGTGTCTCAGTTTAAAAGGCAAACCCATAAAATGAAAAAAAAAGCTTCTTGTTATACTGATGGGGTACAAAAAGTCATGAATTCTAATGTTTAGAAGCACTGGACCTTTCCATGTGCGAATGAAACCAAAACAATGAATATAAGACCAGCTCTGGGCCTTAGATTTTCCAGCTCTTTTTCAAGGTTTAAAAGCAGCATCCATTGAGCTTTGAGCTTTAACAGAAATTTTCTAGAAGTCTGTCAAGAATATTTTGGATGCAGGTTCCACAGAGCCTGCCAAGGTCTACGGAGTTAGCATCTAGGAAGATGTGTAGATAGAAATTGGCTCCTTGCCCAACTCTGTTTCCTGTCTCTGATTTTTCCTAGGTCGATGGTTTGTTCAGTGATGCCTACCGACACGGATACCCTGCCCAAGTAGAGGAACATACAGATCACTGTGTTCAGTTCGTGCCTCCATCACCTCTGCTACGAGGGAATCTACAGAATCACCTTCAGCCTGACATCTTCAGCATGTTCCGGGTAATCACCACTGACTTGTCCAAGAGGTGCTGAAATTGTGAAAATTTGAGATAGCTTTCTCCCCAGGCAGTCTGAGAAGACATGCCTTCTCCAGAGAATGGCCTAGCTCTCTCTCAAGAAACATTGAATCCCGGTATGATTATAAACAACTCTGCTCCCCTCCCCTCTTGCAGAAAGCAAGATAAAGGTCTCTCGCACCAGCATAACGCAATTTTTTGAACTTGTGAGTGAAGTAATATACCATTAGCTCCAGTACAGTATTAAAGAAAAGAGACAAAAGGAGTGATTCCAAGCATTGGAACACAGATCTTTGATGTAGCTTAGCTAGCTTGCTCTTGTACTGTATTGGACTATTTCCAAAGCAGATCTAGTTTTGTCTTTAAGACAGTTCTCCTCTTGAAAGGAAAACCTTAAGGTGTGAACAAATGACAGGTCTTGGAAAAGGAACTTAAACCCTGTCCTTTTTATTCAGCAAGAAACATATTCTAGGAGGATTTTTCACAAGAAATGTGAAAGATATTTGTTGACAGGTGGTTGTCGCAGCCCCAGGGGCTAAACGGGGCCTGTGAGGGCAGGTTTAATCCCACTACTTTCCAGCGTGGATCAGAGGAGGGGGCAGGATGTTGAGACCTCTCTCCTATGTCCTTGCTACTGGAAACACATTGAGAGGAGCAAGACATCCCAGTACCCTCTGAAAACAGGTGGCTGTTTAGTGCCACTCCTCAACTAGTACTGTGTGTGCTTGGGGGGGCTACTGCTACTCTGGGCTGTCCTTGCTCCGATAGTTATCTGGGTTATTTTGAAGAGCAGTGTTTTTTTTCCTCATTCACAAAGCTTCATTTTCACTAGCCTTCTTTCTTTCCCTTGCAGAGCATGGGGCTGAAAGTCTTCTCAAATCTTGTAATCAAAAAGCCGTCTCACTGCTTTCGTCGGGCAGACAGGAAGATGGCAATGGGTGAGATGCACTTTCAGGTTACCAGTGGCAAAAGATCACACAGATGGACAAAACACCTGATTTCTGGTCTTTTCTTGTAGTAGATATTGGCTCACTAAGGAGTAATGAATGCTGCTGCCACAATCTAGCTGCCTGGTCCAGCAGCCTCGGAATGAATGAGAGAGTGCCTATAAAAATATGGTCTGAAAACTGTCAGTAGTTGCATGTTTCCTGGCATGAAATGCATAAGCTTCCATGGAACAAGCCAGGAAATGTGGGTCATGTTTCCCAAAGACTGTCCCACAGGCTTTGCTGACACCTGCCTTCTATCACATCCTGTGACTGCAGGGACAGTGAATTCTTTCTTCTATGTCTCAGCTCAGTAGATGTAGATGTACTAGATCTCAGCTAATGAGATGATTATCTAGTGCAACATTTGCAAGCATTGCAAGCTGACTTTCCTGTTTTCACTCTATTTCCCTTTCCCATTTTCCCTCTCCGACCAACTCAACACATTCTCCCCTGTTTTTGTCTGCCAGACTCTTCCTGCATCTCATTTGCTCTTTGCTTTGCCTCTTTGTCCCAGTTGCTAGACTGTCTATGGTGGAGTTCACCTGTCTCACCCTGGTAGGACTTTGTTTTTTTCAGGACGACCTTCTACAGAAGACCAAAGAATCCCTAAGGAAAAACCCCAATTTACAAGCCATGGAAGAATTCGCCACTATTCCTCTGAAACTTGGATCTGGAATCTGTTCTCTGTTGGGTAAGTGATGCCAGATTTACATAAGGAGAGATGTATGTTTGTTTTATTATTGACTCTTGACTAGCTTGCATTTGAGCAGAAGTACAGAGTTCCGCACGTGAATTTTATGGCTCTTTCTTCATTTGTAGTGCATCAAACTAAAGGACTAGTAGACTTTGAGGTACAGATCTGAGGTCTACACAGTGTCATACAAAAGCAATAGCCTTCAAGGGCAAGCCCAAGAAATATCTTCAAACCTTGGTGTACACTCTGCTAACTTCTTAATTCAACGGGTGCCAATTTGGAGTTCTTTGTTGCTAGTATTAAAACTGGTTGAATCAGCACTCAGGAGGATATGCTGCTGCCTTTAAGGACACCATGCTGTTGACTGAGTGTACAGAGCCAGAATGCTGGGCCAGCATCTAGTTCAGCATCATTACTGGTGGCATTTAAACAGGGATGGCTTTAAGGAATAACTTGGTGAGACCTCTCACTGTAGCCACTGGAGCAGAAGTCGTTGGCGATAAAGCTGGTTTATCTAAGTCAGAGGTCCTGCACAGCCTCCTTCACCCAGGGCCATGGAGACCTCCCCATAGCAGCACAGTGCACTAAATTTCTTCACAAAAAGTGCCTTTCTCTTCTCAGCTCCAATGGCAGCAGGACCGTCCCAATTACAGTGCCTGAAGTTACCGCAGACTGGAAAGTTAACACATTCTGCTTGGCTGGGAGGGGATTCGGCCTTGCCCCAAGCATCAGCTTCAGAACAGTCCAGCCCATCTTTGTGGACATGCTGTTGCCATATTCTGTCAAACAAGGAGAGACCTTCACACTGAAGGCTACAGTCTTCAACTACTTGCAGCAGTGCATACAGGTTTGTGACTGTGCTACAAGAAACACCGTTATGGTAGAGAGATATCACGCTCTGTTAGAGACTGTATTGTACCAAGCCATATCTACTCAGCTGCCAAGTTGCTCACATACAGCTGTCATTCCCTCAGATCCATGTGGTGCTGGTTAAATCCTCAGACTTCCAGGTGCAACTATGCCGGCACTGCAGGGACAAGGAATGTCTGTGTGTGGAGGAGTCCAAGACTTTCTCGTGGAATGTGACAGCAATCCAGCTTGGTAACAGTAACAAAAAGGGAAGCGGTGATGGAAAACATTATAACTGAGGCGACTGAGGGAGTGGAAGGTGTAGGAAAGCTGGTAGAGCCTTAGTTTCTCTAGATCCTGAAGTTTGTTTTTATTTGTTCTTAGCCTGAGATTGTAGGTCCATCAGAGACTGCAGGAACTGGATGGTTTTCTTCAAGAAGTCTTGAAGAGGGAGAATTTTGGGAGCACCTTGGGATGATAGATGTGGGTTGGGGAACCTTATATTCCTGGTGCCGGACTTCATGTGCAATGGGGGGGACACACAGATACAGTGGAATGACATTGATAATGATGATAAGCATTATCTAGCTCCATGATGCATAAGGGTGTCTCAACATGCCATCAGTTCATCTACAAGCATCTCACATGACTAGCATTTAAAAAAAGTCAAGAAAAATGGCCATAGGCCTAAGAAACAGTCTCTTTCAAATTTATTTGCTAGGGACTGTGAACATCACAGTGAGGACAGAGGTATTGGACACACCATCCTCACATTGTGGGGGTAGGAAGCCCTTGCCATCTACTGTAAGGAGGAGGCATATGCTGGTCAAACACTTGCTAGTCCAGGTCAGTATGAGAACAGTCTCACTCATCTCTATCATTATCCCTGCTGCTGTGGGAAGAGAGGCTTAGCTGGGTTAAATGGTTTCTGGCATTAGCACACCAAGGCTGTGGCTCAATATGCTTTGTTTTCACCATGACTTTCTTGGCCTGCATTTTTACACCATGTCTGTTTTTCTCGCTCTAACTTTTTCCTCCTCTGTTACCCACTCTGCATGACCCTTCTGTATGGTCACTGACCAGAGACACCCCCTTGCCCCAGCTTAGTCTCATACTCTCGAGTAAGCAAGCAGTGAGGCAGGGTCTTTCAGAGCAGCCCTGCCAAAGCTGAAAAGGGTGGAGACACAAACAGCCTGAATCCAGACCTGAAATGCTGCTGAAACACCTGAAATACACTGCTTGGAAAATCTTGGTGTAATCATGTAATTCCATGTTCATATTTCTGCCTTGACAGCCAGAAGGTGTTTTAATGGAGAAGTCTGACAGCTTTCTTCTGTGCCCAAGAGGCGGTATGTGGACAGTTTGTAATACAAAGACGTGAGACATACAAAAGACATCAGACCATAACTGCAGGAGGTCAGACTAAAGAGAGGAATTTTCAGTTCACATCAGTCAGGAAAGAAGAACTATCACTTCCACACTTTTTGTCCTACTGAATTTTCCAGTGAGCATAGCCATCAAAATCCAGATTTGTAGTCTACATTGCACACTCAAGCTAGAAAATATTACTGGGGCCTGATTGTCACCAGTGAGAGCTACTCTCCCACCCTGATCCTACAGCATCACAAATCTCTGCAGCATATGCCCCTGCTGAGTGATTAGCTTTCATTCTTGTGATATTTGTCGAAAGCAGTGATGCTTCATGAGCCCTCAGACTGATGAGAAGATCTCTTGTATCTTCTAATCTCGTTTCCAGTAAATGGCACTTGGTGTGATGCCTGGGAGAGACTGTAGCAAGCAACCTCTGTGACTGGCATATAGGCAGTGTCCCTTTTATATGTGCTAGTCTTATCCGTCTGGTTAGGTGCATTTGGGTTGATTTTTCATTCTAGACCTTTATTGTTATCAGGAAACATGGCTGAAGAACCTGTGTATTTTCACCTCCCTGACAAAGTAGTGACGGGATCTGCCAAGGCTTCCATTTCTGTCTCAGGTGAGTGATTTCTTTTGTGGGTGTCACTGAGTGCTGTTACAAGTACCCAAGTCTAACTTGGTGATGATGTCAAGAAAACCATTTGGCATGATACTACTAAAAAAATTGATGATTCTCTCTTTCTATTCACTGCAAGGTTTGCCAACACTAGGCTTCCAGAATTTGCGATTAGCACTTTACCTTTTATGGGAAAAGTAATGTGCAGAGGAAAATAATACTTATCTTTGTAACTAGGAGAGTGGAGACTCTAATGGGTCAAGAACACTTGGGGAAGTCTAATAGGTTCAGACTTTTCCACCATTAGATACACTCTTGACATATTTGCCTTTGTGAAAGAACTGGCACTATTTTCCAGGCCCTGGCGAAGTACTTCACATCATGCTTACAGTTTCTAATAATCTTGGGTAGGTGATCTCATGGCGGTTGCACTGCAGAACCTGGACCACCTGGTGCAGATGCCACATGGCTGCGGGGAGCAGAACATGGTGCATTTTACCCCCATTATCTATGTGCTACAGTACCTGGAGAAGACAAAGCAGCTTAACCCTGAAATCAAGGAGAGGGCAACAGGATACCTGCGCAATGGTGAGTACAGGAGACCCACCTTGCTCCTCTGTCTTCTGTGCCTAATGTACTAATAGCTGCTGTTCTTTCACTCAGTCTGTTAATGGTGTCCCTTCTGTGTTACTGTATTGTGCAATATTAATTGCTGTTCGAATATCCCTAGGGTACCAGAGGCAGCTTCTCTACAGGCATAGAGATGGATCCTACAGCTTCTTTGGGCAACAGCATGGGGAAGGTAACACTTGGTAAGCACTGAGTATATCACTTTCCCCTTGCTTTTCATGTGAATTTTCATGCTGGAGCAGACAATGTGCCTGCAAAAGCTGATTAATACGGTTTATTGTCCTTTTTTTGGATGGAGACATCAGGAGCTTTCTGGCAAGGAAATGGACTGAAGGACTTCAGCCTTTTGAAAAAAACAAAAAGACACAGTAAAAATTCTTGGAAAGCGGAAATAAGATGTGATCCCATGGGGCAGGAGATGATTTTTTTTGTCTCTGTGGCCTTGATAGTGCAAACAGAGAACATTTGGTAGTACATGCAGCCAAAAGGATTATATATTATCTGGAGGTAGAGCAAAGACAAATAAAATATCACCTCCCCAGGCGAGGTTGTTTTTGGGACAGTTTGAAACAGATTCACTGGTCGTGTGGTGTCTCCCTTGGGACAAAAGGAGAAAGGGAGGGAGGAAGAAAGGAAGTAATTCCAGATTGCCTCTAGCTGTAGGCGGAAATTATGTACAACAGGTAAGAGGCAGTTCACCTGTGAAGAGACTTGGAAAAGAAATACTTTTGTACAGCAATAAATGAGCACATTGTGGAGCTATAAGCCAGGGGCAAAGAGCCACTCACTTTTTGCATCCCGGTTGTATCAGTGTTAATTTCATGCAGAATCACCAGGAGGCCTTTGACTTTCTTTTTTATTATTATTTTATTTCCTCTTTCTCTAACCAATACTCTTTTCCTAGGCTAACAGCTTTTGTAGTCAAGAGTTTGGGCCAAGCCAGAAAATACATCTATGTAGATGACAAGAATATCCAGGATGCCCTACGCTGGCTAGAGCAAAACCAGCTCCCAAGTGGCTGCTTTGCAAGAAAAGGGAGTCTCTTTCACTCCTCCCTAAAGGTAAATGAGATCTAATGCAGAGAGCACAGATGGGAGCGTAGCTGAACAGATGTAATGGCAGCCCAAGTTGTGCGGTTGCAAAAGTATCATGGAAAGTCACTCCTCCAGCCCATTTATACAATGGGGAATGTGTAAGGAATACTTTACCCTCTGGGGAGTTGCTGCTTGCACCCTCTGACCACCTCTGAAAGATGTGTACCCTTCACAGAGCGGTGTGGATGATGACATCTCCCTGGGGGCATATGTCGCAGCAGCACTACTGGAGCTGGGTCAGCCGCTGAAGGTGAGCATGTTCCTGCTACCTGGTATGCTCCCATGCCTGGGCACCACTATGGGGTTATGCCAAGAGGTAATGCCAGCATTCTCCACGCCAGGAAGAGGTAGGGAGCTGTTGTAGGTGAGACAGTTTTGTGCCACATTCCAAAGTCATTCCTTAAAGGAGATCATGCTGTAAAAACCAACATGGTGTAATAGTGTTCGGTGGCCCTGTTTCCCAGTGCACTGATTTCTCTAGACAGTGTGTAATTTAGTAGTTTTGCTAGCCCTCTGCTTTGTTCCATCAGAGTTTAGCATCTGTTTCTTCCACCAAAACAGGGGAAACTGTTGCAGACTACACTCCGCTGCCTGCAGCGGGCAGTGCACAACGTCACCAATATATATACAGAAGCTGTGATGGCCTATACCTTTGCCCTGGCAGGGGATTATGAGACAACTCAGGAGCTGCTGTACAAACTGGAGGAACAGGCCATCAAGTCAGGTACTCTCTGCTAATGATTGTCGTCTACGTGCTCGGATCTGGAGTCATGTATGCTCAGCTAGAGCGGTTAAATATGACACAGTCTCCCTGTAAGAACCTGTAAGGTCTCCTTCCCAGCACCATATGACTAAAAAATACTGTAAGTCATTCAGCCTGAAGGATCTCGTTCAAATATCCTATTGAGGAAGGAGGTAGGAAACTGTGACCTGAGACCTAGAGAATAAAATTCAGCAAGCGATAGTAACTTGAATATAGGGACCGAGCACGCTGGGTTTTTCCCGTGATCCCGTAATTGTATCCTCCTTCTTGCCTACATGCTCCTTTTCCTCCTGCAGGAGGACAAACCCACTGGAGCCCAAAGCCAAGCACTCTGGCTCTCACAGATATCTGGCCTGATACTCAGTCAGTGAACATAGAGCTGACTGCCTACGTGCTTCTGGCATACCTCTCTAAGCCACAACTGCGTGCAGGTGAAATGAAAACTGCAGCTAGTATTGTAGCATGGCTCACACAGCAGCAGAATAGCTACGGGGGGTTCTCCTCTACCCAGGTAACCATTAGCTTCCTCTATATGGACATACTTTTGCACCCGAGGTAGGCAGGTTAGGTCCTCTTGATCTGACTGACTATCTGTCTCTGTCTAGGACACAGTTGTTGCCTTGCAAGCCTTAGCAAAATATGCTGCAAGATCGTTCAGCACATCAGGCCAGGCACTTGTGAAAGTGAAGTCCCAGAGGGGCTTTGAGACCTCTTTCCAAGTCAACCGGCAGAAGCGGTTGCTGGTGCAGCAGGCCGCACTGAGAGATTTTCCAGGGCAGTTCCTGGTGCAGGTCCATGGCAGCAGCTGCATCTTTGCACAGGTGAGTTGGTGGGACATGGATGGAAGTGAGGAGGTGGAGGGCTCTGCCTCTTCTCCCTTTGTGAGATCATGTCTGTCTTCTCTTTTCACCTCCTGGCCATCACTCTGCAGACAGTGCTGAGGTACCATGAGCCCCCCAGACGGACTGCTTTAACCTTCACCCTGCGTGTCAACACAGAGCTGAACAACTGTAGCCAAGCCTATGCACGGACCTTCAATGTCCGCATCCTTGCAAGGTGAACTCAAAGATCGTTTTTGGTCCTTCAGCAAGAACTGTTGTGCTTGAGGACAGCCGCTATGAAAGGCTCAGGGTGCCAATGGTGGGACACAGACACTTTGACAGAGGGTAGCTAGAGGCGTGAGGGTAGATAGATGTGGGGAAGGAAGCTGCGTGCTACCTCCTACAAGAAGGTTCCAATCCCTATATCCCCAGTCCCAGATGGGTTGGGTGGCTCAGAATCCTGCATACATGTTATGGTGTTTGTGGAAGGGCACTAGCCTGTTAGGGTCAGAAAGTCTGACATTTTCTCTTCAGCTACATTGGGAGCCGAGTCACATCCAACATGGTGCTACTGGAGGTGTCGCTGTTGTCCGGATTTATTCTGGCTCCCAGATCCAGGATGTTGGTAAGCACTTATGGACTCAACAAAAAAACATGGCTGTGGGGAATGGGACCCACAGGTTTGCTGCTGTTGGTAAATGCTTATTTCAGGCCATGAAATTATCAGTGGCCTTTTGTTGTTAGAATTGAAAAAAAGAAGTGTAATTTTTCACTACAATTGTCTGCAGAAGACCAGAGGGTGTTCAGCTTCTCCAACTGACAGTATTCAGCTTGGGGGAGAAGCAAAATATACTGCAGAGTGTGATAAAACCAGGAATATTTTTGCCAGAAATTCTCAGACAAGATTTGTTAGAAAGAGTCTAGTGTGGCCCAAAAAGACTATATATATATATTTTTTTTTTTTTTTTAAGCCATATAACTGAAGGATGGCTTCAGTTTGCAGTGCTCTCAGGGCACTCTAGCATTATCAGAAAAACCAACAATCTCTACTGATGCCAGCACTGGTATTCTGACAAAGTTATCAGTCCATAGCACTTTCCATCTGGCCTTTTGGCCCCAGAATGGGAGATGTCTTTAATTGACATGGGGTTGCTTAGTTCATGCTCACAAGGAAAGCATCAAAGATACAGGTACTATAATCTTTATGTGTGACTTAAAAAACGTATTTCCACAGAGAATCTATCTGCACACCATTGTTTTCATATACTGGTTGTGTTTCTCAGGTCAGGAAGCCCTCACAAATTTCTTTGTGTTACTGTTTCTTATCCCAGCTAGAGCACAAAAACATCGTTAAGAAAATTGAAGTGAAAGCTGATATGGTCTACATATATTTGGAGAAGGTAAGAGGGGAAAAATGGGATTTGTTTTTGCCTGAGGCTTGCCTGGAGGCCAAGGGGCAGTTTGAGAAGACCAATTCTGCGCTAGTCATGAGGAAAGAACAAGTAGCATGGGCAGAGGAAGCTTGCCAAACTTCACATACACTCCATTTCTGAAATTCTGTAATCTTTAATGGATTAGAGCGATTCAGTGCAGGAAAACATCCAAGCAGAAAGATGAGGTGTTCTTTCTCCCATTCCTTCCTAATTTATTTCCACCTTCACAAGCTCAACGATGAATCTCACACATTCATTCTTCAATTGGAGCAAGTGATTCAAATGAAGAACTTGAAACCGGCCATCATCAAAGTCTACGATTACTATCAGCCAGGTAGGTAGTAGATTCCTTCCTACACAGTGTTTAGAGGAGCTTGCTCCTCGTTCTCTCTCTGGGAAAACAAGATATTTTTGCATCTATCTGCATGCATGTGTATGTAACTATTTTCCTTGTTTTCTTTTGCAGAAGAGCGAGCTGTGGCTGAATACAGTGCTGAGTGTAGTTGAGGTAAGCAGCAAGTCCCTGTGTAAAACAAACAGTGGCATCAGGAAAGACGGGTCTTGACAAGGGGAGATGGAATATAAGCAATCAAAAGATAGGAAGGAGGATGCTAATTGGTGGGGAGCATATATCCAGCTAGAAAGAGTTACCTGTTGCTAGGTGTGGAGCTGGGGGCTCTTTGCCCAGGGAGGTAGCTGGGTCTAGTAGAAAGTGAAGACAAGGACAGCATCTCTCAAAGTCAGTGTGAGGACGGAAGAGCCGGGTGTCATAGGGACTGACACTGCAGAGAGATAGCAGCCTGTGCTAACAATGGGCCTCTGATCAAGACACAGCTCCATTCCCTCAGTGCTTCCCTTGTCTCTCTTCTCTGTCTCCCTCCCTGCACCCCCACCTCCAACCCCCGACCCCGATACTCAGTGCCAGTGTAGGAAAAAGGGACTTGGAGATGAAGCTGGGAATATGTAATTTATTTTCTTGAGCTCATGGATTGACATAGCCAAGGGTCAGAAAAGGAGTAGCTGCTTATTCATCAGCCTGAAGCCAGGACTGGTCTGGAGAATTTTGGCATGGTACTTTACTTGCTGACATCCTATTTAAGAAAGAGTGCTGACTAGGGACGTGCCAAAAGAGAGAATATAGAAAGCATCTTTCACAGCCTGCTGATAACCATGGAGGGACTGGACGGTGTAAGACAAATCATTTTCTTACATTCTTGTCTCACAATTGCACGTTGTTGCTCATAAAAAGACTTAGGAGCTCCCAGATTTGTTATAGAAAGAGAGGGAACTGCCACACCATGACTCCTGTCTTTGCCCGATATTTCAGGTTGGACTCTGAATGGAAGAATGTGCCGCAGCTGGGCCGCAGCCAAAATCAACGTTGACCCTGTATAGTCATGCAGCAGAGTGGATTGACTGAGAGATAGCAACAGTACAGCAGTTATGCCTGCACTCTGCGGGCCTGGGGTTGTGTTTAGCGGGGGCCAGAATATATAAGTTTCATATCTGGTAAGAACCTGCAAAGAATAATTAAAGTAATCATACCTTTCCACCATTGTGCTAGTTGTTGAAGCTCTTAGTTCCTCTATTGCTTTCTGATCACACTTCCCCCTTCTTTCTCATCATACTTCTGAAATAAGATTTGGGCAGCTTGGGAGCACAAGATGTACTGTGACAGGTGTGTAACGCCGTGACCTACCTGCAAGATCCAGTGCCATTAGCTCTGCTTTGAAGCAGCCTACAGGTAGTAATGCAGTGCATTGAGATATTGGACACTCATCCCCCTCAACAGTTGCTTCTGTTAAGTCTTCTACATGCATTCCAAATGCGGGCCAAAGGAACTGTTGCATGTATTCTGAACAATCCCTTGCTCTCAGCTCAAGCGTGTGTGATAGTCACTTCCTTCTAGAATCAAATCTGTCTTGGTCCATCATTTACTATCTCTGCTAGATATATCCCCTAGCAAGTTTGATGGTAGAGGGGAAGAAGATATTTTTTCCCCAGATGTTTATTTTTTCCCCAGTTTGGAAGAAAAAACCAGTAAATCTGAATAATTGCTCAGACACTTTTAGTCTCCTGAGACACAAGGAACTGGCCTGAGTCTTTCAGAAATTAACTGCTTAGCAAGGAACTCAACTATTTTCTCTATCCTCATCTCCATGTGGTGGCTGTTAGCAGGGCTGAAAAAGGACTGACAGAGATATCAGAGGATCATAGAATCATTCAGGTTGGAAGAGACCCTTGGGATCAAGTCCAACCATCACCCCTACTCCACAAGTTCTCCCCTACACCATATCCCTCAACACCACATCCAATCTACTCTTAAACACAGTCAGGGATGGTGACTCCACCACCTCCCTGAGCAGCTGATTCCACTGACTGACTACTCTTTCTGTGAAAAATGTCCAGCCTAACCCTACCCTGCTGCAGCTTGCAGCCATTCCCTCTCATTCCATCGCTAATTGCCCGTGAGAGACCAGCACCAACCTCTCTACAATGCCCTTTCAAGCAGTTGTAGAGAGTGATGAGGTCTCCCCTCAGCCTCCTCTTCCTCAAACTAAACAGTCCCAGCTCCCTCAATCGATCCTCATAAGACTTATTCTCCAGGCCCTTCACCAGCTTCGTTGCCCTCCTCTGTACTCGCTCCAGCACCTCGATATCTCTCTTGTGCTGAGGTGCCCAGAACTGGACACAAGACTCAAGGTGCGGCCTCACCAGTGCTGAGTACAGGGGGACAATCACCTCCCTACTTCTGCTGGTCATACTATTTTTTATGCAAGCCAGGATGCCATTGGCCTTCTTGGCCACCTGGGCACACTGCTGGCTCATGTTCAGCCTCCTGTCGACCAGCACCCCCAGGTCCTTTTCTGCCAGGATGGTTTTGTTTTGTTTTGTTTTTTTTTCCCCTGTTCTGTTGAAGAGAAGTCTTGATTCCTGACATATGAATACTAACAAGTAGGAGAAATTCAGGGTGGTTACTTTCACCTTCTGAGCAAACAGGACCACCAAGTCTCTGCCTATACAACGCCTGCAGCCAAAACCCTCAGTAAGAGTGTGGGCTTTGTTACAGCTATCCCTGGGCAGCTGATTCATGAAACACATGTTTTTCACCATATTGTGGGCAGGGAAGTATGCAGATGCAAAGTTTAGAATAGCATCAGGCATGAAAGGTGACCAGATGGCAATTCCAGATGGTGTCCAATACAGGGTATTGAACTTCCTTTTTCGACTGTTGACGCCAGGATATTTGGTCCTCTAGAGGTGAAGTGGGAAGTTACTCATGAAGTTACTGTGTCTAATGACCATAGAGTCCTTCTCGGCTCCTGTATGTAGGTATTGACTTGAGCCTGCTTTTTGCAGGCAAAACTTAGGCCAAGAAGGCATTCTGTAACAGTCATGAATCTTCCAGGTCTGGATGACAGGGACATCATCCATAGAACAAATCTGACTCACAGTATGGAATACAGCTTCAACAGCATAGCAAACACTGGCTATCTAAGCCTTCAACTTCCTACAGAACTATGTCCGTGCTGTCTACATCTACCCATTTGGTCGGCCTGTCCTGGAATCTCCACACAAAGTTCTCCCCAAGAGATTGTTGTACCTGATCCTTATCCAATCTTTTGTGTATTTTTGCACACCCTGCAGCCATCAAAAGACCAATAGGAGGTCTGTCAATGAGAGGGAAGAGGAAGAAATTTTGCAGTGCTTTCTGCTCCGTGATGAAATTATTATATGTAGCTTATTCTCTCCTTGAGGGAGATATTCTCATTGAATACATTCAATGTATTCATTTTCCTTTCCCCTCCAAAGATTTTTCAGTAGCAGGATTCATTGACAAGGGAAAACAATTTTCCCACAAAGCTACTGCAATATGGCACTTCAGTTGACAGTCAGCACAATGACAAATGTATGGAGGAGAAAAAGAAAATGTACTTTTTGCAAAGGATGCTTTAATAATCTGAGGGTCAAACTGCTGCTGGTTCTGCTTTGATGGTACTTTGTGTTTGTATCTGCCTGCAAAAGTACTGTGCTTCTGCAGGTATGCAAAACTTTGACAAGCAGAATATCACAGGAGCCACTACCATCCATGTCTAATTCACTCCATTCCTGCTTGTGTGTACGAGAAAACTCAGACTGAAGGATGATGAAGAAACTCAATAATGGCAAAGTTGACCAAGGGAATAAGAGAGCTCGGGAAGATATTTCTAGCACGTTTAATCTTTGAGGTGGGGCAAGGGCCCTGGTTTAGCGTGTATCACCAAATGCAAATTGCTACAATCTATAACCTGAAAAACTGCCACCATGCTTAACCACAAAATGTTAATGTCAAGTCAAGGCCTCCTTGGGCACAGTAGAGCCTCCCTTTGATAATAGGATTGATTTGTTATAGGCAGCCAAATTGGGAGAGAAAAATGAAACTTTGAGGCACCTATAGAATAGCACATGACACATTCATGTCATACCATCAAACCACTGTTGAAGAGCTTCCCCACGCTCTGTGCAGGTGGAGAACTAGAAGCAATGCACATGAAATGCTTTTGAAATCTCAGCTCAAAAACATGTAGCAGTTGATTAAAAAAAACCCCAAACCACTGACATCTACTTTCCAATAGTGTGCACACATGTGATTTAAAGTCAGAAGAGTGGGTATATATTGAGATCACACAGTTCCTATCCCAATCATGTTTGGGCACAGGAAATCCTTGGAAGTAGAAAGCGTTGCAGCCAAGTTTTCAGAACAAGCCTCAGTAAATCTTCCCAAGCACAAAAATCAAACATTCAGCCATCATAGTTCTCACCAAAAAAAAAACAACAAAACCCTCAATCTTTGTTTTCAAAACCCCACACTCTCAGACTCCTTCTGTTTCCTAAGACCAAAATCTAAGCTTCAGTTTGACCAGTTCAAGTTGTTCTTCAGCTCTATCTAGATATCTCTAATTACCTTGTGCTCCCTGGCTTCCTTCCCCAAAGGCACTGTATGAGCCTGTATGTATGCTTATACACTGCTGCTATTATATTGGGGTTAGTGAAAACAGTCTATTGATTTTCAAGTGAACACTGCCCTGCTAATCCTGCCAGCCACTATAGAGATCATTTTTTCTCTCAAGAAATTACTCCAAGAGCTTTCAGCGTCTTCATATAAAACACAGCAATCTGTAAACACAACTGCACTTTTGAGTTCAAATATCATCCTGCTCAATCGCCCCAGCAGTTTTTTCTCGCTGGAGAGAGTCAGGAGATCATGGTTGGTGTAGGTAAGACCTAGTTCCCTCCCAGAGAACAGATATGGCTTAGTGCCTCAATCCACGGGGGAAGAGAAAGCTAAAAGACTTGCATAGAAGTAAATGATTACACTGCTGTAGAAGCACTTCGATATGTCAGGTGCTAGCAGAGCAGTTGAAAATTCCAGTTCAAGGCTCTGTGAGAGAAAAGGGATGGAGGCAATAGAACCATCTTTGCTGCTGTGAGCTCTGAGGTAGTCTTACCATAGTGCTCTACCCTGAAAATGTGGGATGTGTCAGGCAACTTTGACAGTGTAGTGTATGCGATTAGATGGCGTATCCCACAGTTCGATGTGGGTATGGTTAACCCTGATAGCACATCGTGAATCTCCAGGGAAGTCTGGTGAAATAAGTGCAGGACTTTATGCAGGGGTAACAAAATGCCCAGTATAGAAAAGAGGAGAAAAAGACAGGATGAAAGGGCGTACGGAAGCTTTTTTCACTGTCACAGTGAATGCATGACGGAGAGTGTTGTCTCACTGTAAATGCTTAGGGGAGCGAGACACAGAGCCCTGGTGACAATCACACTGCCAAGTCAGGAAGTACTTTGTGGTTATTTGATGAGTGATTTAAAAATGTATGAACAAGTAGGAGCTTTTGTTTGAAAAGGATGCAGCTGAATAAGAGTAGTATTTTTGTATAACCTGGCATAAAGTAAAGCGTTGATTGATCAGAAGCCACGTGTCATTTACTGCTTGGTAGTTATGGCGTGCAGATGAGCATTAGCCAATTGCTAGTTGGAATATTAAACTACAAGACATTAAAAATAATGTTCTGAACATGCTCTAGGAAGTTTCTGTGGTTGTGTAGCTATGATTGATTTTCTCTATGTTAAATATAAATCTCTCCTCAAAGAAAAACAAAAAAGATTTTGACAGATCTTCAGTTCGCAACCTTAGAAGGAGTAAAAGTCTTGTGGTGAGTCTGGAAAAGTTTGCTGAACAGCATACTGCTCTAAAGATGCATCTGTATTGCAAGACGTACTTGCAGACTGCAGAGACCACCATCCTGCATTCTCATCTTAAACCACTTACAGAGTGCTGTGGAAAATCCTTAACAGCCTATAGCTACAGTGGTGGAGCTCTATCTGGAGAACAACGTAAGTCACATCGAAAGTCTTTCAGGGCTTGAAAGGATGCTGTGTCCTTCATTCCTCTCCAGGTTTGTGGTTTCGGGGATTACCCAGCTTCAGTTGCTGAAAGGTTCTGTCATGTCCCAGCTTTGTACAAAATAAGCTCAACGGGAAATTTTTAGCTTGGGTAAGGAGTTCATTAATATAAATTGCCATTCCCAAATGATCTCAGAGGAACCGTTTGTTTCTGAAAACGGCTCAGGGAAGGCTAAAGGAAGAGGTAATAATTTTCATTAAACTGAAAAATATTTCTAGTAGGTGAAAAGTAGGTGAAAAAAAAGTAGGTGAAAAAAAGGTGAAATACTTTTCTGATATGGAACCACCCTCCTTCAGATCTGAAATGAAGCAGTGACCTTCAAATGTAGACTGTTCTAGCAAGGATGAGCTGATATTCCAGGCTGACTGACACAATTCTGCAAGCAATGTACCCCCTTGCAGGCTGAGATTCACAGCATGCAGGCCTGGCAGTTCTGCCAGAAGACCCAGTAGATTACCAGACACTTCCTACAGCTGAATTTTCCACTGTATTAACACTGTGTTTTCCCAATCATCCATCCAGTCATATCTTTATTTTCAACCTGCATAGAGTGATGCTCTACTGTATTTCAGTACACTGCTCCGGGGTCTTGCATGGAAGCATGTTGATTGTTTGATGCTCTTCCTATTGTGTTTTGTGTTTCCTTTACCTTGGGAAAAAAAAGGTCTTCTCAGCTGAGTTTACCATGTCGGTGCTTCAAAGCACCTAAACCTATGCTTAAACACTTGGTAACAATACTACCTGATTAAATTCTTAAGTTAAGGTCTTCCCAACATCTCTTCATCTGTCAGTATCGTAAACCTAGGGATTTATAACACAGAAAAGATAGAGGATTTTTCAGCCTGAACAGCTACCTGTGCATCCCACTCAAATTGCCCAGCTGGCTTCACAGTATGGCTGGAAGCAGTAGAGCAGAACACACCGAGTGCTGATTCTGAGACACAGAGCTGTCACTGAGAAACTACATATAAAACTAGTGATTGAAGCACATCCTTGTTCTTGTCCAGTCAGTTTGATGCTTCTAACTTTGGAAAATGTCTCCTTAGTGCCCTAAGATGTGGAGCACTTCAAACAGTCAAGCAGTTCAAATGACAGTTTGGCTCTTCCTTCTACTGATAATACAAATGAGTTGACAAAAACAATCGAAGTGAGGAAAAGGTGTTGTGCTTTCATGTGTAAATGTGCCTGCATTCTTTGTCCTGGGTGTGAGGGTGTGCCTGCTGCCAACAGTAGCAGCCAGTTTGCCTGCTGGAGAATCTCTGTCCCAGAGGATTATCTTCTGCTGGCTAGAAAAGCAAAGGCCAAGAGCAAGGCCTCCGTGGCCTTGGAGGCCAGGATTCTGTTGTCCTCACTAACAGGATTACAGATGGATAGCAAATGGGACTTTGGTGCTTTTTAAAAAACAAGATTAATCCGTAGGTCACCTCCAGCTGCAGTTCCACCGGGCACATGAAAAAACGTTTTTTCCACTTTTGTCACCTTGTTGCTAAAAAAATATCTCATGCAAAAAACATCCCTTGAGATAAACCTAGTTTATAAAGATGAAACAAGTTATTTCAGTTCCACTGAGTCCCTGAAATAATGTCTTTTTACTGGTTTTATGTGGAAAAGTGATTTTGTGATTCTTCTTTCAAAACCGAAGGTTTGTTCTGGAAAAATGATTTGAACTGACAAGCATTTCAGGTATTCACATTTATACCAGCACAGAACATGGCTACACTGGCACAACTTAATTAAATTCCTAGCTGAAATTTGGTTAGGCCCACTCTCCAACTATCACTGCAGCAGAGTCAGACGCGTTCAGTGCCTGTGAGCACTAGACATGGGAGTCCAGCTGTAGCTTAAACTGTCGTAGCCTATGAAGGCCGTAGTGAGGATGTCAACAAATTAATCTGAGTAGTCTTTCTCCGTCAGTAGCCACTAATGCCCCCAGAAAGGGTAACCAATTCTTGTACAACACATACTACTGACTGGAAGCCCTAGAGTACAGGGAGCAATTTTAGACTAGGTAAATGCAGAAAAGCAGAGAAAGCTATCACTTGAGGATTTAGCTTGCGGTATACACAGAGATGAATTCTACTAGGACTCTGCTTCAAAGAAAAAGCCTTCCTTCAGAGTAAATAATTTTATTTGGGACAGTGTTTCCTAGAGGGGCTTATTGAGGGTTTGGAGCCAGGATGCCACTGTGCTTTAAATGGAAGAAATGGAGCCTATCAGAGATAGCTGGCCCTTCAGAGTACAAATCCACAGTCTGGGATGTCCCAGAAAGGCACAAATATCTTGAAAAGTATACAGGGGACTGACTGTCCTTGAAGTGTACTAGGGCAGGAAAAGCTGTTGTTCACAGGGTTCTACAGTTCTTCTCTTCCACATATTTTCCCTCCATTGGCAGAGCTTTAGAGCTTTTTCTGACTATGTCATGCTCACTATGAGCCAAGAATTGTTTAATTAAAAAAAACCCAACCTAATTCCATAACACCAGGGGATCTACCAATCGAGCTGGTCCTGCCCAATCTAAACTTCCACAGTACAGTGGAGGGTGATAAAGTCCCTGTGGTACACATGAAGGGTATGTTAGGGAAGACCGTCTGGGTTAGTCCTGCCTCGGGCAAAGGCAGACCCATCCGTGGGATTGCTTTTGCTCAAGGACCTGGGTGCACTCGGTGGGTGATGCGGAAGGATGGGGAAGGGTGGTGTGTCCCTCAGGGGGATCTGATTTGGGGTGAGAATAGCCAATGAATGAAATGGTATGGTGGTAATTGCTGAGTGACCCTGCCACTGTGCATTCTTATTTCTTTAGCTGCCATTGGTTGTACTATAGTTAGAATCACCTAAACTAATGGGTAATAAGCTGTACCAGTTACATCAGCTGCAAGCCCCAAAAGTACAGCATGAGACAGTCCAACACCATCTCATAGACAAACCATCTTTCCTGCCCTGAGAGACTGTCCTAATAAATGAAGCCCAAAGTCATGGATTAAATGAAGTCAACAGACATTTTAGAGGGATGACCCACAGACTAAAGACATAATATATATATGTCATGGGAAAGTGATGGCTTTTAATAGGGAACAGTAAGATCTGAGCATGGCATAGATGGTATGGAATAAGGGGTGGATCATGTCCTGGTTCCGGGAGGGATGGGGTTAATTCTCCCCTGGCTCTAACAGTGTCACAGGTATTCCCATGTGAGCCATGCCCAGGGGGTAGCTGGTAGCCTGGAGCTGGCCAGGAAGAGGAGTGGGAGAGGAAGTCAGAAGTGGCATGGTATGGCAACAGTCTGGGGTGCAGTTAGTGTTGCACTCTTGTTTTTATACTCCTCTATCTGTGTTACTGTTACTGTTTTGTTTTCTGTTAAACAGCCTTTGTCTCAACCCTCAAGTTTTTCTTCTGATTTTGCCCTCCTGGCTGTGGGGGGGGGTTGAGAGAGAGCAGCTGCCACGTGGTTCTGTGTTGCCACCTGGGGCTAAACCATGAACAGCCACTTGTGTGTCCCAGTAAACTGGGAACAATGTTAACCTCTTCTCTGAGCGGAGGTTGGTCTGAATCAGATTTCTGGGTGCCCTTGCACCTCCGTGATATAGATCTAAGGATTAGCTCTTGGTGGCTGGGGCTGAATATATTACAAGCTGTGTATGAAAACTGCACTCTTCCCCACCTCCTGAGGTACCTGCAGGTGATAGCCTTACTTCCAGACTGAAGTGAATAAATGAGTGTGAGAAAGAAGGCAAATTGCAGATACGTAGACTAGATGGTCCAAATATGCTGGCACTATATGACTCTGTACAGCACAGTATGCAGATTCATCCTTATGCTAAACAGTCTCCTGTGCAGGAGGTTCATTCGCTGCCCCGGTAAACGGGAAAACCCGTGAAGAACAGAGGTGCGCTCTTCCTGCCGGCCACCGAGTGTCACTGTCGCTCTGCAAGACGTTTTTCTCCAGCAAACCTCCTTTGCTAAACCGGTTTGGAATGGACAAACATGTCATTGGAATGAAAATGGACTTCTGGCTGGGAAGATCTGCACCTGAGATGTGAACAAGTGATGCGACATGCAGAAAGAATCCTGACTTATATTTAGGGATAGCGCTTGACAGATTTCCTATAAGCCAGTCTTGCAAATCCTGTCGTGAGCCTCAGCGACAATTATGGGCTAGAATAAGTGCTTCATCAGGATATATACTAAGAAGGCCAGGATTCCACCATTTGGTGAGCAGAATGAACAGAATTTGATGAGCAGATGAGGGATTGAGATTTACAAAAATAATTAAGGTAATGGAGAAAACTGTTCTTCAGCAAATCTTTCCATGGCAGGCTGGGGGCATGGGGTAAAACTAATTTGCAATCAATTTAAAACAAACAGAAAAGGTACTTTAGACTGTAAGAAGCTACTGCTACAGGAGTTACAGAAGCCAATGATACCAGCTGGTTCAAAAATCTCATAGACAAACGAATGGCAAACCAAACCAGTTTATACTAAATGAAATAGGTTGTGATGTATCCTCCACCATCCCTACTACCTATGTAGGAGTAGAATAACCAGGAGCACCCACTCTCCTTGAAAAGTATTAAGGGTGGCTGAACCTGGTGGACTGAATGTTCCAGAGGCTTCCTTCCTTCCTGGGAGAAGGGCGGGAGCTTCTTAACTTACACTTCACATCCCACCGGTAGCAGGGTGGCGTGTAAACTCACAACAGACATGGACACACAGGTGAACATTGACAGCAGACAGTACTTCAAAGATTGAACACAGACAGCATCAGTAGCCCGACCCTGTTCTGGAGGACCAGTGCTCAGAGAAATGTGCCTTCATAAGTCTCTCGGGCTTCCCCCTCCCTGCAAAAAAAAACCTCTCATATCACTTGCTGTCAAAGACAGATCTAAGATCACACATACATGCACACAGCAGAGAGCACAATCACATAGGAAACAATTCAATTAATTTATTAGGAATATAGCACTGACTGTGGTAATCAGCTGCAGAACTTGTCCAGACAAACATACTGATAGCATTTGTCTGGCTTAGTTTCTCTCCCCGTTCTCTTCATTTTCCCACACTTGTTTGTGTCTGATTGTTGTGGTTTGGCCTCAGAGGGCAACAAAGAAACACGTGGCAGCCTCTCTCTCGAGCCCATCCACAGTCAGGAGGGCAAGAATTGCAGAAAAAGGCAAAACTCATGGGTTGGGACAAAGGCAGTTTAACAGAACAGCAAAACAGTAACAGTAACACGGATAAAGAAGGATAAAAACATGATCACGATGCCGACCACTCACTAACTGCAGCTGGGACCATTCCTGACCACGTGCCATGCACCCCAGACTTCCTATCCCCCTCCCCTTCCTAGGCCAGCTCCCAGCTACCCCCTGGGCCTGACTCACATGGGATGGAATACCTGTGCTCTGCTAGGAGAATTAACCCTTTCCCTCACGGAACCAGGACATTATCCACCCCTTATTCCATACCATCTGTGCCATGCCCAGATATTACAGTTCCAAATTAAAAGCCATCACTTTCCCGTG
>VZTM01025395.1:242-16050 GCA_013400555.1 Jacana jacana
TACAAGCTACTTAAATAATACTGCATAGAGTTTTTTCCAATATTAAACACAATTACATGTACTGAAAGATGACAGTATTATATTTAGATATAGTGGATATAGAAATAGATATAGCATAGAACAACATAGAACAACCCAGCATCTGGGTTTGAAGGACATTATGAAAATGGAAGTAATTTTACAATCATGTTCAACATCACTGTAGTGCTGAGAAGAATGACAAAAGTCCTCATGATCAACATAATAAAAAAAATAATCCAAGTAGTAGAAGGGGAAATTAAAGGAGTTATCTTCTGTATCATGATGTTTCCAATGTGCTAGCAAAAAAAAATAGTGTCTGGCTTGAAAAAATGTTCTAATAAATTCAGCCTATACTGACTGGAAATTGTCATGTTTTGTAGAGAGGAGTGTTTAATTTACTTTACAGGTAATTTTGACTGAATATAGTTTTTAAATGACTATTTATTTTCTGGTCACTGGACATCAAGACTAATGAATGACTGATTTTTAAAGTTTGGTGGCCAAATAGGAAAAATAAAATAGGCAAGCTGTTTTCAAATTGAATGAGAAAAGTTTTCTTTCAGGATGGATAGACAACATGGAGAATGGGGCTCCCTGCCTGATTGACATTTGTATCTATTCACCTCCTCTGGAAGCATTCAGGTTTACCCATGGAAAGGCTACAGAGTATGCAGCCAACAAAGTTATGTATTTCAGTATGCAACATTGCCTCTAAAAATTTAAAGTTTATCTGATTGATATCTACAGACAATGCTGATAAATGGATAGACAGATGAGGTTCAATATGATTTATTAAGGTTATAGCTCTACTTTACTTTACCTTAACTTATTTCTATGTGCAAAAGCCATTTAATAAAACCTATGTAGTGTTTTCACCTAATGGATAATTTTCAGCCAGCTTAAGGAAATTCAGACTGAGCCTATAAAAAGCACACCTATTCATTCTATTATTGCAATAATACCTTGCATTTATAGTATACATTCTATGCACGTACATATGCATATAGATATAGATATACATATACATAGCATTGCATTAGTTTAGGTGCAGAGAGTGAATGCTGCGATCCTTGGAGTTGTGCAGAGCTAGCTTGAGCCCAGAGTCATACACACAAACTGTATCTGACCTGATGGAAGAACCCATATCATGATGCCAAACAATTTCCTTCAGCGTGGCTTGATGTATTTAATGTTAACACATGTCTGAGAGATCTTTTTTTAGCAAAACAGTAGCCTTGACTTTGGTAGATTTTTATTAAGAGTCCAATCACCTTCCTCTAATTATTTTGAGTCTTTTTGCTACTGTCCCAACTTTGTATTTAGCTACATTTACATTATAGAGAATACATTTGGATTATTATATATCTGTGCTGAAAATTCAGAGCCCAGCAATAGAAATTTATATCAGAACAGGTACTATGGAGTAAATCAAGGCTTTGTTACTTACAGTAACAGTAAATCTCAACTCCTTATTTAACTTGGACAAAGATATGAGGCTACAGAAGCGATTAAATAGTTCTTATTAGCAGTAATGCTTTTCCCAGATCAATAGAGTCATAGATAGGAAGTCTGAGAGATGAGGAAATATTTCTTTTATATGGCTTAAGATACTACAGATTGCATATTTTTTTATAAATACTTGTATATCTTTAGAAATACTGTTAAAGAAAACCATACAATATGATTTCAATATCCATGACTCGGATATCTGATATGTCACTTAATTCATATAGCCTTTTTGTACTGACAATCCTCAAATACTTTGCAAAATATAAGCCTCCAGCTTAAGACACTGACACTGATGGGCTACATTTAATACATGGTCTGTATTCACTGTACACACTGGCAGTGAAAATTAAGGATCTTACAGGTTCAGGTTAGATACTCCCAAGTTAAAACCCAACCATTTATAGGAAAGAAATTTTAGAGAAAAGAAAGTAAAAAAACAAACAAACAAACAAACAAACAAAAAAAAACCCAAACAAAAATAAACAAAAACAACAAAACCAACAAAAACCAAAACCCAAGCCCCCCAAAAACCTGGTGAAGATCAATCTAATTCAAGCAGAGCAAAGAGAAAATCAACCTTATCAGCTGGACAGTGTGTGAACAGTGATCAACCAGTCTCTACTGAAAAGCTTTTATCCTCAAAGAGTTTTTGGGTGTGGACAAATAACACAATACCTGCAAAATCTGAGAACAAATTTTGGAATGCAAATGATAACATGTAAATGTGAAATGAAAGAGACACCGTCACGGAATGTAAATAATTGTCATATCTATCATGGATATATAAATCAAGTTGTTCTGCCAAAATGGCAATAAGTTATCTTTCATCCCATAGCAAAAGTTACATTCATTTCCATTTATTTCCAACTGAAAGAGAATATGTTCCCTGACACTTTAATGTGCATTCTGTCATCTGCTGTTTCCTCATGGTTGATTAAAGCTAATTTATAGTTCTGTCTTTTTTCCTAACTCTCAACAAAGTATAGAGTTATCAATAAGGACTGAAAATGCCATTTTTCCATGCATGTTTTATAGACGATATGAGCTAAAATCTCGTATACCACAGGGTTTACTTACTGAATTACACCTATTTGGTGGCATTCAACACAAGAAAACACTACAGTCATTTTTAAAGCTTATAGTAACAAAAATTCACTCCTTCAGAAAAAGTAAATTTCAGAGTTAAGAAGGAAAATGAATACGGAGATACAATATTACCATACTAAAATACCAGAATCTGAAAAGTGAGACCATCAACAACATTAATTATGCATCTTAACTCTGAAATATACTGTTTGCATCTTATCTGGAGATCAGAAACATAAACGAAGAGTGCATGGTACAGTGTGTGTTTATGTATATGTATATCTGATCAGCAAACTGATAACAACAGATGAGGAGAAGGCTGAGGAACTCCAACTTTTTTGCCTCTCTCTTCATTTGCTGTCTCTCTCCCCACAGCTCTCAGGTGGATGAACCTCAAGGTAGGGACTGGGGGAGACAAGTCCCTCCCAGTGGAAGAGGAGATCAGAAGATCCCCTGAGGAACCCTGTGGGCTGACAGTCAACAGGGAGAGTTTGGAATGCAACACTTGGAACCCATGCTTAGGGGTTTTTTCCTCCTGACGTGGGTTATTGTGTTGTAGGGAGCAGCACTGGTACTCACAAAGCCTGAGCACTTGTGTTTCCAACTAGAGGTGTGTGTGGAAACATGGAATCCTACCCTCCCAGGAGATGTGGGAAGGTGTTTACAGCTATGTGATTGAACTTTTTGCAATTAGTTCTTGCGGGGTGTTTAGAAATTTATAGGTGTTTATTAATATTTTGAAAATGTGTGGTGTTCTCATTTATATATGATTTGCTGCTCATATTGATCCTGACTGTATAGTTCACTGATTATGAGTTAATTAGTGTCATCTGTAAATCAATAACGTGCTTTGATCTTGGTTTAAAATATGTGATGTGAGAAGCTGTTTCCTGAGATTCTATTTCAGCTCTGCCTTTTGGGGCACTAAATACATAAATGAGCCAAAGACTCTCTGAAGTCCGTAGTAGTTGTTATTAGCCTATTCTATGCAAGAAAGATTTAGTTTTTGCAGTGAATAATGACAGTACTCTATCCTAAAAGAAAAAGTAGACACCAGCCAAAATATTACACATGTATATAAAAGATAAACACAAAAAGTTTCCACACACACCTCTAGTTGGAAACACAAGTGCTCAGGCTTTGTGAGTACCAGTGCTGCTCCCTACAACACAATAACCCACGTCAGGAGGAAAAAACCCCTAAGCATGGATCCCAAGTGCTGCACTCTCTAAATGCCAGCTCATTCCTCCCTATTGTCAGTGGAATATATTTCTCTCTCTCTCTTTCCCTCTTTTCCCAAATACTATCCAGACTATTATTATCTAATCTGCATATCTGCCTGAAAAATCGAATACAAATCTTGTAATCACTCCTATATGTACCATAATAAATTTTAATATTGCCTTGAGCAACAATTCAATTGGGGCTTCAAGATATTATTAATCTCAGTCCAACTCATTGGCAAAAATCAAGCCTTCAACCTTCATCTTGGGTATTGAGCCTCTGGGGAAAGTTCTGTCTAGGCAGTATAGTCTTCTATTCGTCAACACAGAGTCTGTTTTTCCAAGGTTTCGATAAAGTGTAGGTAGCTAACTGTAGGTGATCTACATAGTTTTTTGGAGGCATCTCTTCTCTGCTGAGTAGGATAAAAGATGCTTGACATCTAATAGCAGCGATGTATCAAGAGGCGGGCAGGCCTGATCACACCTTAAACAAGGTGTGAGCAACCTGGGCTAGCGAGAGGTGCCCCTGCCCATGGTGGGGTGGTTGGAACTAAATGACCTTGAAGGTCCCCTCCAACTCAAACCATTCTATGATGATTCTATGATTCTATGAAATAGGAAGACACACAGAGGGCAGCAAGAAAAGCTGCTCTTTTGTTGATCTTCAGAAACTATTTCTTTTCAAAAGCCAAATTTATGGTGAAAGACACACACTGTTTTTACTAGAAATTGCTTCACTAGACTTTTTTTTTTCTATGCTTTGGATAACATGGTTTTTGTCATGTGGTTTAAATGTTACTGTTCTATTTTCCCAGAAGGGCAGTATATGTAAAACAAAAAGTAAAGGTCATTATTTTTAGCATTTATGCTTTTTCTCATATAATCCAAAAATATGCTTGAGATAAAAATATCTGGAAGATATAACTTGTGCTATTTTTACAGAAAGTAGAACAAGCCATGGAATTTAAAACAATTGCCCTTAAAAATGGCTGCTGTTATGGTATTAGAAATTCCCTCCATATCAGAAAACAGCAACCAAAAATCCAGCTTGATTAAGAGTTAAAAGCCAATAACCCGATTAAGAGATGGTGTGGAACTACTTTTTCCCTGAAGCAGCAAAGGACTGGGTTGTGAGTAAGAGTCCTAATTCAGCTCCTGAATTCCTCTCTTCTTGCAAGGGACAGCACCATGAAGAAGCTCTTCAACTGCTGCAAAATTACTTTGTTTTTTGTAGATGACGGATCAAGTTGCACTGATGTAGGCAGTGGGGATTTACATGAAGAAAATTTAAACATTTTAAGCGTATTTGAATCAGTTGGACAGGAATGATAAAACTACTATGGTTTAAAAATATTTTCTGTTTTGAAACAGAAAATTTCTGAAGCTGAAGGCCTTTTCCATCTCTGAATGCTGAGTAGAGTTCAACAAGTGGTTTAATGTAGAAAGAGACAGAGATTTTTAGCTTTGTCTCTAGAGTCTAGTAACCCAGGTAGAGGAAATCTGGGTTAAGCTCGATGGAGTTTCCTCTGAGAGAAGCCTTACAGTACCATAATTGTTTCTTTAGCTTTGCCACACAGCATAAGCTCTGGAATTTCCAGGAATAATTTTAGCAAACAATGAATTCACAGGTATGCTAAAGACACAAGTTGCATGGCTTAGCTTATTCTGCATGGACTTCACACATCCTTCTGGAAAACTACTTACAACTCTCATATTTAGTGCTCTGGATGAATGCAGCAAAATACGTCAAAGCCACAAGAATATGTAATTTAGATTTGTCATTTTCTAACACTTCAGAACAGTTCATTATGTCTTTCATTGATGTTCTCCATATTACTCATCAGACCTCTGATCTTATCCGTGACTCTGACAGTAAAAGACCTATCATTTATATCTCCTCATTTAAATTTTACTGCAGTCTGGACTACTCCATCAACAATGCAAAACAATTCCCCTCACCCATGCTAAGTGTAATAACTGTAGAGGATAAGGGCAATATTGATCTCAAGAAATCAAAATGACATTTTCTGACAAGAAAAAACATCCCATTTCATACAGTATCTGTCTGGAACCGGGTGACTTCCTTTTCTTGTATGAATGTTTATCAGAGTTGTTTTAGACTGAAGCTTTTCCTTTTATAATAACATTTATGTAAAGGGGGAAAGTGATGTCAGTATGTGTAAGAAACAAAAAGTGAAGCAGTTGCTGCTTATTGGTAGGACTCCATTCCCCTCAGTCTAGTAGGAGTTGGTAGGAACAATATCTGTGGGAAAGAAGGGTTAAAACATAGATTGTTCCCACTATGTCAGGCAAATGGCAAGAGCAAGCACAGGGGTGTTACTAGAGCTAAAACAGAGTAGTCTCTACCCTTTCGCTCTTCTCATGTAGTTTGAAGAGCTCTTCCTAATGTCCACTTCTGTCCTCTCTCCTGTACTGACACCTGTCACCACATTGCCTAAATACCTAGACTGGTTAAATCATTCTGAAGTGCTTCATAAAACTGAAGACTGGAATGATTTAATAGAATTTGCAGATTTTGTCACCTCATTGCTTGACATTTTCCATATCATTAATAAATACACTGAATAACTACTGCTACTTCTTTTCAGACAATTAGTCCCCTTCGTTTAGAAGGGCTGGCCTTTTTCTCCCTGTGTTGCAGCTAAAAACTAGATGAAATTAATCTAGTCTTTAATCATAGGGTTTTAGCACACGGGAACGGAATCTGGGATTTGGGGCATATTCATAGTGTTCCTATTAAATGTGCAGAATAACTATCATATTCTTACAGGTGTGCTTCTAAATCTTTAACACTGGGATATTTTTGATTCAGCTCAAAATATTGCTTTGCTTTGAGGCAGTGATAGATTATTAGCTCTGACCCAGATAATACTGATGAATCATCTAGAATATTTCTTTCTAAGCATGACTAGGTCATGTGAACATTCTGATTCCCTTTATCTGTAAAGGAGGTAAAAGTAAATAGATTCATATTATTTTAAAGAGCTGAGAAAATTGAGGGAATTGAAGGATATTTGGGTGAGTAGTCTAGAATGGAGGGGTTTTTTTTGAGATCTTAGAAGTGACTTCCTATGTGGGTATCTTGTTCCATGGCAAATTTTCTTTGCAACAAGCAGTCAAATGGACCGGTATTTTCAGTAAAAGAAATATCTTCTTTTTCTGGTCTTCAGATACAAAATGAATCAAGTTTAGATTTTCCACTTCTAGCACCAGAAAACAACAACAAGATTTTGCAAAGTCCCTCATTTTGTTAAAATGCCTGTAAATACTGCAGGAGGGTTTCTCAGAAGGTTTTTTCTTCAGATATTTCTAATAATGCTGTATTAGCTTATAAATCTTCAGTAATAAACCTCACTGATGAGACACACAAGAATACATTATTAAAAATTGTTAATATAGTAAAAATATGCCAACAAACCCTCTATAAACAATTTGAAAATCAATTCATACTCAGTTTACTCAAATATATCTTTGAGGATTTAAGCACAACAAAAATGAATGGCAGGTTTCATGTACATATGTTGTAACACTTTTCTCTTTCCACATTTGGCCCTTCCGGAGACGTTGCAATGTCATGTTAGTGGTCAAAAATATTTTTATTTGTTTTTATAAATTTTATGTAAATATTGTAGTACAGAAAATGCAAAACATTTAAATGGATAATTTTAGCTCCTAATCTAGTAGTTATATGGATTGTAAAAAGATGTCATGCCGTAGAAATTTATTTTAAGAATATAAATTCAGTAAAGAACCAAAACCTTAAAAGAAAAGAATACTTATCAAGCTGTAAAACTTAGGTTAATATAATAAAAACTTAGAAGGAGAAGACTAGTTTATCAAGTTGTAAATATGATCCACCTACTGGAAAAGTAGTGAGGAACCAATAGGCACTGAGATTTAAAGCCTCTAGCAGATTGCAGAACATACTAAACTACTGTGAGATCTTGCCCCAGATCTATCAATCAGTCCCTTGGATAGAAGC
Source organism: Jacana jacana (assembly GCA_013400555.1). NCBI lineage: Eukaryota > Metazoa > Chordata > Aves > Charadriiformes > Jacanidae > Jacana > Jacana jacana. The sequence continues at coordinate 8,085 of VZTM01025395.1, forward strand.
TGTAGGTTCTTACTGATTTCTACTTATTTCTGCATTGTTGAAGGACTAAAGTATCACACCGTTATTTCTTAGTGAAAGCTCAGAAATTGTCCTCTGTGTGTACCGTCACCACATCTTCACAGGGTCACATTGTTTACTTTAGAAAGAGCCTGTCATCATTGTAAAGTTGGAAAGGTACATTGAAAGCATTATAGAAGTGGGAGATGGACCGTGAAATATCAAGGGCCATTTAATATCTTCATCTAATCAAAATGCCACCAATTCCCTCTCAAAAAATGTCATTAATTAAAGCTCATCTCATCAACACTTTTTTTTTGTTTCAAGTTCTTGGCAGAGTTTTTATATCAGATTTCTTTTGCCATGAGCTAAACGTCAAAAATATGAGTCAAAAGAAAACCATTATATACTCCCTTATAAATAGGAAAGGATATTGAAAAGTTATTTTTAAAATTTATTGAATTTTTTCAGCTGTTGAAACTTTCCAAAAGTAGGTTAAGTTCCCTGAAATTATACCTGTATATAAAGCCATGTTTCCTAATTGTAACAACTTGAACTGAAAAGTTTGGAATTTTGATTTCAAAATTAAGTTGCCAGAAATATGTTTTCACGTATCATTTACCTAACTCCCCCCTCACCCCCGTTCTAGAGAGACAAAATCAGACTTAAGTAGTTTAGTGTTTTCCAAAGAAAACAAACCAATTTTTTGATTAATCCAAAATGGGTATGATTGGAATGTATTTCAGAGCATAGCTGGCAATTTGCTTTTTTAGGGCTTTTTTGTTCAATTTATGGCTATACTGTCTTCCTCCTGAGTGTCCTTCTAATTGCAACCTTTCCTAACCCTGGAAAGCTCTAGTGTCCAGGACTCTACAAATAGAAACAGGAGTGTCTTCCTGAGCTGACTTCAGTGAAGACATGCCAGTTTATGCCAGCTGTTTCTTTGGCCCCATACCTTTGTATTTAGATAAAAACTGTTGATTTTCAGTATCCCCGCTCACAACTTGTTTCCAAATAAGCATCCCACACTCCAAGGGCCATCTGCTGTTTGTTCTGAGCTAATGAGTGTGCTTTAGTGCCAATGTCCTCGGGAGGAGGTGTCACGCTGTCACTTTGTAAAACAGGGCTCCCGGTTTCTTATGAACTCAACATTTTCACTCTTGTGAATTAGCAAGTTTAAATAATTTTCTCCTCAGCACATTCACAGATGTGAGTCATAGGTGCACAGAGGATGCTGTAGAGATCTACAGTACAGTCTGGTGACTCAGGCTTAATGACCCCTGTTCAAACAGTGAGACAGACCCGTTAAGCAGGGAGGACATCTGTTCAATGCTCTGATTTAGAGTGCACTGAAAATGTAAGCTCTTTTAGCTATGACTGGTTCTGAAGAACCACTGTATTCTTTCTAAGAGTGAACAAACCCTATTTGTAGAACTCTTGTGGTAGGTCCCATGTAAGTATTCTAAATAACTTCTGGAATTTCAAAATCAAAGCTTTCCTAAACATTGTTAAAAAAAATATCTTTCTGGTTGATGTTTCAGATTTGTATACTTCCTGCTTATCTTGCAAGGTTCTGTACCTGGCTTGGGGCAATCTCAAGCACAAATAGAGGCTGGGCAGAAAATGGATTGAGAGCAGGCTCGAGGAGAAGGACTTGGAGATGTTTGTGGATGAGAAACTCAACATGAGCTGGCAACGTGAGCTCACAGCCCAGAAAGCCAATTGCATCCTGGACTGCATCAAAAGCAGCAAGGCCAGCAGGTCAAGGGAGAGAATTCTGCCCCTCTGCTTCACTGGGGAAGCCTCATGTGGAGTACTATATTCAGCTCTGGAGCCTCCAATGTAAGAAGAACATGGACCATTTGCAGCAGGCCCAGTGGAGAGCCAAAAAGATGCTCAGAAGGCTGGAGCACCTCTTGTATGAAGGGGGGCTGAGAGAGTTGGGGTTGTTCAGCCTGGAGAAGAGAAGGCTACGGGGAGACCTTACAGCAGCCTTCCAGTACTTAAAGGGGGCTACAGAAGAGGTGGGGAGGGACTCTTTATCAGAAGTGTAGTGGTAGGATGGGGGTAATGGTTTTAAACTGAAAGAAGGGAGACTTAGATTAGATACGAGGAAGAAATTCTTTCCTGTAAGGGTGGTGAGGCCCTGGAAGTGGTTGCTCAGAGAAGCTGCGGCTTCCCCATCCCTGGAGGCCAGGCTGGATGGGGCTTTGAGCAATGTGGTCTGAGGGGAGGTGTTCCTGCCCATGGCAGGGGGTTGGAACTTGGTGATCTTTAAGATCCCTTCCAACCCAAACCATTCCATGACTCTATGATTCTATGATTTTTGAGACTATACTCTACAAGATTCAAGACTAAGAAGCTTTGGAAAGAAATGCAGTTAATGATTCACTATTACGTAAGCTACTTATCTCAAGAATAATTTGTTTTGATATTTCTGTTACTGCCAGATTTTCCATTAGTAATGGAATAAAAGATACAGATGAGTAGAAGCACTTTTAAGTTTTCTTAATTACTGCAAGTCAAATTTTGCCCTTTTGAAGATATGTATTATGAAATGTGAATATTTAAATGTGAATACAAGAAGGTCAATTAAATTAATTGCTGATGTTATATATATATATTTCATATTCATTTATTTTAAGGTACTCTGCTTCTTGCTTTAGAAGAAGGAGCAACTGTTTACTGGAGAACAAAACTGCTAGACACTGTGTATTATTGATACTGCTTAACCCAAGTTCATACCCTTATTTTACTCAGTTCACTTACTCTAAAGCCTTTGATCTTTGGGAGATCAATATAAGAATAGCAAAGATGATCATAAAGATTTATGTACTGCTCCATTAGTATTATAAACAAGAATCTATCAGTGTGAAAAGGGCAATAATTAGGTGTAATGCAAGACTCCATTCCCCTTTATACTTTTTGTTATTGCTAAAGTAACATAAGAGGTAGTCAAGTCCATTTGTATTTTAGTAGAATTACTCTTAATGGTTCAGTCAGTGATAGGTCTAACACAGACAGGTAACCATGACAACCAGGTCATGCTTTCTCTTAGTTAGTTAGTTAAAACAAAACCTGATTTAATTCTGTATCTGAGATGAAAAGAACAAAACCCCCTGCATTCTCTCCTTCTGGTAAACCTTCAAATGGAAGCTGGCAATGAGCTGCCATTTAGTTTCAGACATTAAAAGTGCATCTGCACTTTATAAGAGTAGGAGCTGCGTAAATTAGAAAAAATGTTTTCTCCCTTTTTAAGCCATTTTGCATGTGGGCTAATGGAAATTTACATTTTTTAAATCAATATTTCAAGTGTTAAGATACATAGCAAGTCATTGACTGGCAGTTCAAGAGCCTATAAGTTATATTTTTTATGTAGTGCATGAAGAGGAAAGATATTTTTTTGACTCAGACTGATATAGTGCATCAAAACCTAACTAAGGCTTGAACTTAAAGAAAATTAACATGCTCTTCATTAAAACAAGCAACAAAAGATCAAATGTAAGTAAAAAGATTTTGGTGGGAAACTGCAAAATCTCTGAAAAATGTGATATTAGCAGAGCATGAGGAATGCAGAAAAATTCATGCATTGAACACATATTGAACATGAGAAAAGAAGGGGAAAGCATATCTTTAAACAAACTGGTAATTTATCATCAGAGGAGAGTTAAATTTGTTGTCTTAGTGCTTAAAAGGAGTCCTAAGCTCAAATGAGGAGAAGAGTACATTTAATACATTTTTTTTACAATGCTGCATGAACTGAAAGAAGAAATGAGGATCACAGGTATTTCCTTCATTTGGTAGCAGCCCTTCACAAACAGCTCATGGTTTTTTTTGAATTGTACGTATTTTCTTTGGTTCAAGTTTACCAGTTCATAGCTAAACTACAGCAAAGATGAAAAAGAATGCAACTATTCTCATCCTGCAGTGAGATATTCTGAGTAGCTTTAAAACCATGTTTTATTGAACCTGGTAAATTCAGCTGAGTTACAAGAAGCAGTTTTATGATCAAATGGTTGAGCGGCATCTGTGAGCCAAGTGACACTCAAGGACGTCCTTAGGCTTCCTCCCCCTCATTCATCTGTAGGGTCTTAGAGCAAACACTGGTGAATGTGAGACATTAAATTGTATTAGAGAGAGGTGACTGAAGATTAGATACTGAGATTCAATCTTTTATAAATTTCACCTTATGAAAATTGTACTGCCTCTCAGAAAAAAGAAGGTGTCTCCCCACCCCCACACCATTCTCTTCAGTTATTTAATATTAGTTATAAAAATACATTATATTCTGTTGGAGCAAATCCAGAGAGGGCCAAAAAGACGATCAGAAGGCTGGAGTACCTCTCCTATGAAGATGAGAGTTGGATATTTTCAATCTGGAGAAGAGAAGGCTCTGGGGAGACCTTATAGCAGCCTTCCAGTACTTAAAGGGGGTTACAGAAGAGATGGGGAGGGACTCCTTATCAGGAGTGTAGTGATAGGATGAGAGGTAATGGTTTTAAACTGAAAGTGGGGAGATTTAGATTAGATATGAGGAATAAATTCTTTCCTGTAAGGGTGGTGAGGCCCTGGAAGTGGTTGCTCAGAGAAGCTGTGGCTGCCCCATCCCTGGAGGTGCTCAAGGCCAGGCTGGATGGGGCTTTGAGCAACGTGGTCTGGTGGGAGGTGTCCCTGCCCATGGTAGGGGATTGGAACTTTGTGATCTTTAAGGTCCCTTCCAACTCTAACCATTCTATGATTCTATTTCTGTAATTCTATTTTGGAAACAGCTCTATAGCTAACAAACTACATGGAGAAAACTGGAATATTCTTGGTTCCCACTGGCAAAGTCTGCAAATATTTGGTCAACACCTTCATATGATGGAGATGACATATTAATCTCCAGGCTCACATAGATTAATCTCCCTGCTTCACAGACGTGTTGGTTTTTTCTCTTAAAAAACCAGACTACTTCCACACCTCCCAGTATACTAATATGCAGAGAAACAAAGTTATCACAGGTTTAGGTATGCAAACTACACTAGTTACTTGCAGTTATTATTTTTATTAACTATTATTCTTATTACATTGTTATTATTATTAGCTGTTTACTCTTTTCCTAGCAAAGACGACAGGCAACACCAAGTGAATGGGTATGTTTAACACAGCGTATGCCTAAAATTCACTGTGTAGTCTCTAAAGTTGTACTTCAATCAATGCAGTTCCTGATTACTTTGCCGTTATGGCTCCACAGAGTTCAATCTGTGCTGCTTCACAGGTACTTGGCTGAAGTAGCCCATCCAGGCAAGCCTGAGCATGTCTATGTGATTTGCAAGTGTATTTGTGTTTTACAGATGTATAAACAAGAGAGCACAAGTGCTGAAGGAAGAGCGGGGTATAATTTCTTGGCTTAATTTTGGAGACCTCAGAAGGCAGATGCAGTGACAAGGTACAGTCTCTAGGATCTGTTTGTGTATCTGAGGGAAGATAACACATTCTGTTGGATCTGAACAGTTTTGGATAGCAAAGTTCCTCTTTTATTTTTTATTTATTTATTATCTCCAGCAGGTAGAATCTATTTGTTTTGTGGAAAGAGGCCAGTTAAGGTTCCAAGTATATTATATATACAGGGCAGTGTTAAGGTTCCAGGTATTTTATGTATAGAACCTCTGTTCTAAGCTATTCTTCAGTTTGGAAAGGTTTACATCTAATATATATGCATATCATTCAATACAGATATACACAAATAGCAGAAAATATTATTCAACTCTGTTGCTGTCATAAAAGTCCATTACAAGGAGAAATACATTATATACATACACACATATGAAACAATAGCAAAACTATAACAAATCTAATCATGCAAAAAACTGGATATTAAGAACTCAGTACAAAGTAATGAATATTTGCTGAATATTGTCTGATGACCTATATATTCTCAGCTCATTTACTTTGCAGATAAATGATTCATCCCATGCATTGAACCTCTGGAAGGCTGTCTTACTAGTGTATGCCAAGATAAATTCGGAAGGCTAATGAATTCAGAAGTATTTCCGAGTAGAGAAAACTTATTGTGTGGGGGTTCAGACAACGTATGCTTGGGATTGAAGATATGCTAGGAATAAAGAACTCTTGTAGAAAACAACAAGGCTTCGATAGCACAGGTAGCCACACATTTCCAAGATCATGACATATGTTGCTAGCAGAATTTTACTATGTGAAAGGCCATAATAAAATCCAGTTTATATCCATGCTCTTGCAATGAACACTAAGAAATTCTAGTGTAAAGAGAAACGTAGCAAAATTAATAGAACAGAAAGGTTACATGCTCTTCTGCTTCTGCATTCCTCTTCCACTGACTTGAAGTTGCTAAGTAATGTAGACACTTCAAAAGTGTGCTTCATGTGAATATTTCTACCTATAACACGAACAAGAGTGGGAAAGGCATTAGTAGCATTGTATTACAGAAGATAAAATAAGCTCAGGTAATAAAAGTATTGGAAGAAGTATTCGTAGTTCATGTTTGTATTTGAATCTCTAACCCTAATAGCAGTGAAAGTGTTATAATTAAACACCTAGTTCTGCTTCATAATGTAGCTTTTGATAAAGAATTAGGTCATGAGACTTATTTGAAGTCTGGATTTCTGCATTGCATTTTTACTTCATTGTTGGACGAATTGACAATCTGTTATGTAATAACCCTTTGAAATCTCTGAAAGATAGAGACGGGAACTTTTTAGATACTTGCCATTCTAAGGGTATTAGAAATCAAAGGATACTTAAAAGAAATTTTTATAACACAGTAATTAAGAATAGTTAGCATTAGTGACAGTCAAACCTCATAAGTATTGTTCTTTGAGCTTTGATTAGGATGCAGCACCTGATTGGGTGTCTCATGGGATGTGGTTTGCTTTCCATGACGTTTCCAGCTTTTCTGGATTTTCATGAGGACAGTCATACTTCCAGTTATTTAAACAATTCTCTTATTAACTCTTTCACAGCTGTGTTCAGAGCTGTTAGGGTAACTGTTCTAGTTCTCACCAGAATACAGAAGAGCAAAGGCAGCTACAATTGCTATGCCTTTAGCAGGTAGTAGATTTTTCTTCAACTCAACTACATCCTCCTACAAGAATACTGTAGAGCCATCTTTTACATATTTTGTACACTGCTCATCAACCGGACAGCAAGGGAGTAGATACTTTACCATAAAAATGTCACAAAGTGTTTAAGCTCTTTGAAGACACGTACCGCTGTGAAACAATCTACACAAAAAGAGAAGGCATTATTGTATTAAGAGGAATACACTGATTTAGCCAAAAGCAGCATGACTATGCCAAGGCTTCCGAATATCCTACTGTCTCTGTATCTGGAGCTGTGCCGACTGCTTAACGCAACCCTGTCTTCTACTCTTCCAGTGACAAAAAGTAGAAATCTCCAGACATTAAGACAGCAATCCTGACAACAGCCAGTGGCAGGTGTGGGCAGAAAGACCCACAGGTTTTTCATTTTGTACATAGCTGCAACTCTTCTTTCCCAGTCTGCTCCAGCTGCAGAGCCTTCGACTCCTTCCTCTGTCAAAGTTCAGCTGCTCTTGCTTCTTCCTTTTCTTGAAAGTAATGATCTAAATGAGAAAGCATGTTTCTTCATATCATTGCAGTGCACCTTTGCCTTTCACCTCCGTCTGGGAAGAATAGCATAACAGAATTTTTCATTATTTTTTTTAAATTTCTTATTCAGACTTCCAGCCAAATTACATTCAGTCCATCACTTACGAGCTATTGTTGCAACCCAGAGACAAGGTAAGGCCGGGCATTCCTTGGGCCTCCAGTTCTGCACTTGGTGGTTGCCACATTTCTCTGCTTAGGGTATTAGCATCTCTTTTTTTTTTTTTTTTTTCCTCTTGACTCAAGAATGTCATTCTGTCTTTTTCAGCAGCCAGGAGATTGATGTCCACTTTTCCTCGCTGGGAATAATATCTATATATCATGTT
>VZTM01025395.1:16063-32818 GCA_013400555.1 Jacana jacana
ACAGTTCTGTCCTTTATCTCATGTCCCATTCTGGTTTAGCTAATCTTTTCCAGTTGCTCAGATTTGTTTCTTTAATTCTGATTATTATCTCTTCTCAAGAAAATTCTTTATAATATCATATAACGTATATTCTAAACCCAAACGTATATATGATCTCATCCTGTTTCTGTTACTGTCTTTTATTCATATTAGAATGAAAGTGCTAAAAGGTATTGTCTCTGTCCTCCTTTACATGCCTGCAGTATAAATAATGCATCAAATAATTAATCACTAGTGCCTTTGGGGAAAACTGATGTCTGAGAAAAACACCAATAGTAAGGTATTTCACAAAATATACCTGACTCCATTCAAGTCAAGGAGGAAATTTAGTACCATATATAACTCCAGTGGTGAACTGGAAATAGTGTGCTTTCCCTGCATCAGAGAACCGAGTTTGGCTACAGAATGAATGGAAATAGTGACACAAATTGCAACTACAGGTGAGATTCACCACATCTATGGAAAGTCTTAATCTTTTGGCTCCACGTGAAGAGTTGGATAGGTTAAATACACCTCCTGCTGGGCAAGCTGCTGCAAAGCCCTGACTGAGCTGCAATCCATCTCTGTGGACTGAAGTGCTCTGTAAATGTAGGGCCCATGTGGAAGCAGATAGATAAGATGCCAGCAATTATCATACACGAACTGGTAACTAAGTCCCGTGCCTTGCAGTAACAACATGACCTGTCATGAACCCCAAATAGTTTCCTCTGTCCATCTCTCTGCTGCTCATCACTCTGCCTTCCCACACCTGAGTCTGTTTCTCAATGCCTTTGATATAATTTGTGTTTGCAGTTTCCCTCATGCTGTTTATAAACAGTGCTAAAGCCTCAGGTGAATTCCCTCCTAAAACTATTCCTCGTTTACCCCTCTCTAATACCATTCTTGAATACTCATGAATTGTCTAAATCAAATACAACAATGTTCTCCATAAATAGTATCGTTGTGCTATAACAGTGTTTTAATATGGTAGCCAATCATGTAGGAAATACGATATCAATAATTTTAATGGGAGAGGAAAGAAGAAAAGTTGTTCTCTTTCACTTAAGCATTGAACACGGGTTTAGGTATTTTTTTTTCTATTTCCCTCTTCAGGGAGGAGGGGTGCCATTTAAACCAGTATGTGCCTCTTAAGCCTTGGTTTTGTCTATTTTTCATTAGTTTGTATCTGAAATAAGGTGATTTGGCTTGTTACCTTGTCATAGATTTACTTTATCAACCTTTGTCCTTTGATTTTGTATTCAGGAGGATAGTTTCTTTTTTATTCAGCTGAATCTTTCTTTGGATAACAATCACAAATCAGAAATTTGTTAACAAACCCCTAGGATCTTAGAATGTGCAAAATACCTATTCTAACACTTTGGAAATAAATTTCGGTTTCATTTTAACACTTTAAATACCCACTTTTTCTGTAGCTGACTGGTTGTGGGTTTCTACAGAAATTAGGATAAAAGTCTTTGTACTCGTTTTGGCAGAGCTGGTTAGCATGTGATATCTGCCCAGATTTTGCTTTGTCAGTGGTTTTCGTATCTGCACTTTGTCAGTACTGTTTAATTTACAGTTATGAAGGGAACAGCCTAGATTTAATTCATGCTGCATTTCTTTTGCATTTGCCAAAAGAGCTGGAAGGCAGAGTTATTACTAGATGTGAAGACTCCGCTTTCAGATCCTATTTCAACTAATAATTTCAGACCCAGGCATCGCATAGCTATCTAAAAAGGAAATTAATAGAAAGAAAAAAAACAACCCAACAAAAACTAACAGCATTCACTCAAGTATTCCTCTGTGTATCATTCATATACAGTTTGAATTCATTTTCTTCATTTTCTCTTTAATTCAGTCCTAGCAGGCAACTAAAATTGCCTTCATCAAGAAGCAGAGAATAGCCCAGATGTCAGCTCTCTCCTGTCTCCACTCTCTGAGCTAACTTACACCTATTGTTTTTCCCTGTCAGAATCTACAATTTCAAATGCTACAGCTAAATGCTGTTTAATTACCTTCCAGCTTCTTTACTTTAAGCAAAGTGAGCCAGTGCAGCCAGCAGTGAGAGGTAGCAGTACCCTCAAAAGCCGAGGGTATCAGGAGTCGCTCCTGCAGGCTCCATGTGGCTAATTTTTCATGTTTGTCTCTCTGACAACTCACTGAGGTCTGTCTTGGCATACCCTGGCTAAAAAGAAAAAAAAGAAAAAACCACAACAATTTGTTTCCCCAACATTTTGAACCTCCTAAAAGGGCCTCTTCTACTAGTAAGCTTATTCAATAGAATTGGCCACGGCACCACTGAAATACCAGTCTAAGAGAAAGGAAGAATTTATTCCAGTCAGCTTTTCTCTCTGGGTAGACCTGTGAGGCAGAAAAATCTATGACTTACCTAAATGCAGAGATTGATCCAAGTTTGATCAAGATCCTACAGATTTTGCTTAGTAGAAAATTCAGCTCTTTCTCCATGCTTTATATTTCAAGTTATTAATTGCATATCCCTTTATTTCCCTTATGTTTCCTCCTTATGTCATGGACTAGGTTTAAAATAGAAATTCAAATTGTTACTTCGTGTTTCAAAGTATGCCAGGAAAAGGTCTGCTCTGTGAAACAGCCTAAATTTCTCATGTTCTGCACTTACCTCAGGAGAGGTGGCAGTAGCCTGTACTTCCTTTTCCAATCATATTAGCTGAGCATTTTACTTCTCCCTTTTTTTTTCATTTTGACCACGTTACATTTCCTTTTGCCTAAGAATTCATAGTTTTAATAGCTTTCCCAGGCTTTTCCTTTAAAGAGACCGTAACTGATGTAGTTTTGCTAATGAGGAAGAATGCCTGTTCAAAGCTCGCTGACGTGTTTCTCATCTGCTTTGTTACTGATGACTGAGAACTGACACGGGTTTATCTTACTGCAAATCACAGACATTTGGAAGATCATTTGTAATAGTGCTTTTTGTAGAAAAACTAGGAGAGCTTGTTCTATATAAAAGTGTCATTTAACTGAATTTAATTTTATTTTTGGACTTGTGTTTCAGTCATTTACCTATTGATGCTTATGGAAAGTTTCTCTAACTTAAGATGTGGAAGGTAGCTGAAAATGTCTCTTTAACCCAACGTTAAGTTTCGCTTTGGACGCTCACATAAAACGTCCTTTTCTTAAAAATTCATTGATCTGGCCTGAAAAATATTACTCTCAGCAAAACAAAAAGGGTTCTGAGGATTTCTCCCTTATGTCAAATGAACTTGACAACAAGTGTCTCCAATCGTCTGCCTATTCTTCAATAGTTGCTTTTAAGAATATTTGCAAAATGTTTCACTTTTGCTGGAGATACATAAATCTTTGAGGAGTGGAGTTGTTGAGGTTTGGCTGCACTCTAAAGCTTCAGAAATTTTGGAAATTCAAGGGAATTCCAAACCACTTCTTGGGTAAACATGTTGAATTTATATCAGCCAGGCATTGAGTGTTTTCTTGTTTTTCTCTCAGGACTCCACATCCTGCATATAGTTTTAGGTCTGGAGCACAGTTTTGGTAAGATAGAGGCTGGCTGCCACCTCCTTTCCAGGACTAAAGGAAAGATGACATCCATACACAGGGATTTTTGTACCTTTAGGTGACTTCTCATGCAGGACAAAGGCTAAGCCAGTAAGTACCTAGAGTGTTCATTATACTAAATGTTGTCAGACCTCTCAGCTATTTAGAGAACTATTATCTCTCCTTTTAAAGGTGAAATTGTTCTCTGGCATATTCTGCAGGATCCTCTGTTACTAATTGTTTTGTAATCCCATTAGGTAATTCTCTATATATCAAGACATAGAAGCATGATTTTGAATTTGTTTTATTCTATTCACGTGGAAACATATAGTGCTGTATTATCTGAGGATAGATGTAATTTTACTTTTTAGGTATGATATGATAGCCCTAATAAATAAAAAAATTCAACCCAGAATGCTAGCAAAATGGAACTGGAAGATTTACATGAAAGGTAGAATATGAAACACCCTGCTTTGGGCTACTTTTTCCTGATGTCTTGATACATTAAGTAGTTAACAGATTTCTTGTTAGATCTTTTATTCTAGGGTGTAAATTTATTTCAAAGTAGTTTTGTGACATAGAGAACTATTTCTAGCTTCTCCTGGAAGTCATGCTTCAGGTTGTATCCAAAAGCTTTCCTGCTCTGGCTAGAATGGGATGAAAAGCTCTTTAGAAAGCAAACCCAAATATGTCATCTGCACTAATGAGATCAAGTGTCAAGGTTTCCTGAGTGATAGCTGAGTGTCATCACAATCTGTCTCACTCATTTCAGTGAAGGAAGAACCTGTTTACAGCCATAGATTCAAGTCTTCTGGAAGAGTTGTTTTTCAGTACTCTCTTCTCATCTGTTAAAACAGTGGCATACGCTGATGCCGGGGGTGAACAGATTCTTGCATGAAATGAATTTCTATTAGTGCATTTCACTGAAATATTTTCTCTCATTTTTACCATTTTACAAACAACCTGGAACTTATACCTCTCCAAAGGTATTCAGAGAAATTTTTGATAATATCATATACCACCTAGATGCAATTCATCTCTCATATTTAATCCCCATGCTGTGAAAAAAGACAGTAGCAATCAATTATTTGTAATTAAGTCACCACATCTTACATATATTTCATATGAGTTGTCATTATTTTGTTAAGGATGTTATGATCCTTCCTGAATGACAGGTGAAGAATTAAAATATAATGGCATCATGTTTCACTTGCTGAGTTTTAATTCAAGCATGTCCAACATTTAAACCCTAATATAGAAGGTTCCCCTGTTTGGGGCACTTTATCAGAACAAATTTAATTTAGGTGTATGCTAAATCTCTGTTGTGGAGAAAAACAGATTTAAGCACATTTTCCTGAATGGGCTCAGTTCTTTAAAATGTATCACTCTGCATCTGTAGGCTTTTATATTCATAGAAACATACTGAAAGACACTCAGGTTTGATTTCCTTTTCTTTGCTGTTCTTTAGCTACAAGGACTCCATGGGCCAGGCAGTGTTATTAGGTGAGATAAATTCCATACAAACATGGATGTTTTGCTGCTAAAGGCAGTGTGATTTTTTTCTTTTAAAATAAGCAGAATGTCTCTGTGCCAGAGACATTGTGACAATTTTGCTTGGAAAGACACTAAGATCAGGTAGACTTGTTATCTCCAGCAACGCCAACTACACAGGTCCACTGATCTTCTGGTTGCAGGAGAGTTATCAGACTGGCTTAGCCCTGTGGGAACCCCAGGTCCAGGTCCCAGCTACTTCTGTGCTCAACCTAATAAGCCCTGCTGCTGGAGCACTCAGGTGCAGAGCAAGGAGCCCCACTGAGGTTTCAGAGCAGCCACGCTGAGTCTGGCAAGGAAAGTGCTGAGCCAGAGTTAACAAGCTCAGCTGACCCTGAACTAACTCATTATGGAGAACTGGAAAGTTTCTGCAGTGACCTCCATACCTTTATCATCTGGGGTCAAGACTATTTCAGCTCACTGAATAATGAAGAGCTGAATACATGCATGAGGGTTTGACTCTCTGTTGTATTTTTTTTTTTTAAATGATTCTCTGTTGTATTTTCTTTTTAATACTCTAGGTTGTATTTTGGGTTTCTTCATAAAGATCTTAGTGCCTAAATTACTTTTTTCAGACATTACTTATTTTTATTCTTTTGTTCACCTGAGGAAAAAAAGGTTGGTTATTTTTGTTATAGCCCAGCAAGTTCACGTACTGCTAGGGACCCCAATAAGACAAACACAAACCCCCTACATTTTTCCATTTAAATTGCTGTCTAAATTTAAAATGTGGATATTCATTGCTTGCCTTGTTCTACATCTATTAGGTTTATTTGTGTTAAATTCCTTTCCTGCCACTGGTCCCAAGTTGGTCTTTTCAGAATAGCATGAAATCAGTTTCCAAGTTCTGAGTGCGAACCTTCTCTTGTAAATATGATGCCATAATGTCACATAATCTCCTCTGGTAACAACCTAATCTGATTTGGAATAAAAGCTCTTTTGGAAAATGGCTCAGATGATTGATTAACCACTTCCATGCTAAATCAGCATACGTACACTGTAGTTCTAATAGGTAGTTTAATAGGTGCAGGGAGAGGTCCAGATCACCAGCTGACACAGAATACCAGAGCAAAGAGCCTGCAAGTAAAGGGAAATAGAGGTTTTATTGAAGGAAAGAAAATAACAGGAGAGAGTAATGGCTTCTGTCTCTTCAAATTATCGGCAGCATGGGTTTCTGCAGCTGGGCTTTTGCAGCTTTTGCAGCACATCGGCCCTACCTCAGCAGCTATAAGCATCAGCTTACCCCAGCATCACCTCACATCTTCTTGTACCATACACCATTTCCCTTTCGACTTTTTAGGCCTTACAAAATCTCCTACCAGGCTTTGGTTTCAGAATCAAGAAGCTTCACAGAAGATTTAGTATAGATGTTCATCTATTCAATTTCTTAGCTTCTTATGGCAACCTATGAAAAGTTTGTTTTCATACATTCCTTGTCCCTCAGAGAAACTGGAAACTAGATATAAACATATATGAGAAAAAATAAGTACTGCAGCTCACTGCCTTCTCCATTCTTCTTTTTCCTTTCCAGTTTATAAGCAGATTCTAAAATGTGTTTTTTAGTGACATGCTAGAGCTTCAGAAGCTTTATTTTTGGCATTATGGATCAGATGATCTGCCTTAATTTCTTCAATAAGTTTATATTTTTGATATTGGGTTGATATTGGTATACACATGTGTAGGAACATGTTTAAAACTGATTTACTTGTTGCACACATGACAATGTTGAGAATTTTGTTACTGGGTCTGAAAAACATCATTACCACAAGCCTCAAATAATAGGTATCCACAGAAAGTTTTCAAAAGCTAACTTAAAATCACCACACAATAAGTACTGGTAAAATTGCTCTCAAAGAGTTAGAAAGATTTCAAGGCTAAGATTCTGCATTGCAGCTGTAACTTCTGTCTTTGACCTATATATATATATGAGCCAGATACTTTTGTCCTTCACACATTCTTCCCAAAAATGTTAAATGCTGGACATATGCTTGGGTATTCATACCAATTTGTAGATCAAAGCAGAGACCAAACTAACTATAAATAAAATTATGAGACAACCTCAGAACTTGTGAGCCCAAGTTGGAAATGTTCAATTCAGTAATCATGGTTTACTAGCTAATGTATGCTAAGACTGAATTTAAAAAGAAAAAACCAAACCTTTTTCTTTCTTGTTAAAGGGAATGTCACAAGGGAATGAGAAACTTTTAATTGAGTTTTGAAATACTGCCTTTGATTCTTTTAAAGCTATAGCCAATAGGTCACTGTCTGATTAAGCCTCTTTAACAACTTGCTGCTGAGGGACTGGAAATTAGTATGTGAAATAAGATTAAAAAAAGAAAAAAAAAGTGGGTATTTTATAGCTATGATTCTTTAGATAAAAAAAAAAATAAAAAAAAAGTCTGTTAAGAATTGCAAGACGTCGTGTAGACCAAGATGGAGCTTCTTAGAATATGTGAGGTCAAATTCTGTTTGAATTGTTTTATTAGGATAGGAGTTTTGTTATAAAGATGGCAAAGTAATTTTTCTCCCACATATCTCTTCTTTTCTCACATTGCTCCTTTTCACTCACGGCTCCCACCTACCTCATGCCAGAGGCATTTGCCACCTTAACCTCTGCCAACAGCCCCTGTTCCAACATAGCACCCAGGGAAGGCAGGGGTGTGGCTGAACCAGGGCAGGATGAGAGAGGCAGCAGCATCTGCTGGGAGGACGGCTTTGAAACAGGGGCTTTGTTTGAGAGCTGCTTTCCCCTGAAGGAGAGTAGGATGTAGGATGTACGCATTATGTGGCAGTGGGTACAGGCAAACATGAAAGTTATGGTTTTTTTCTTTGGTACTTAGAGGGTGGTTATTTACTCCTTTGTCATCCCCTTACTCTTGTTTTATTTCTTTTTTTTTCTCCCTCTTTTTTTTATCTTAAAAAAAAAAAAAGTTTCATCATTAGAGCCACTGCTTTTCTGTGTGCTGTTTAATTACAGTAGAACACCCAAAGTGTCTATCTCTGTTCCCAGCAATGATCTTATTATGGATATATAGAATCATAGAATCATAGAATCATTTAGGTTGGAAGAGACCCTTGGGATCATCAAGTCCAACCATCAGCCCTACTCTACAAGTTCTCCCCTACACCAGATCCCTCGACACCACATCTAATCTGCTCTTAAACACAGTCAGGGAGGGTGATTCCACCACCTCCCTGGGCAGCTGATTCCACTGACTGACCACTCTCTCCATGAAAAACTTTTTCCTAATGTCCAGCCTAACCCTACCCTGCTGCAGCTTGCAGCCATTCCCTCTTGTCCTGTCGCTCATTGCCCGTGAGAAGAGAAATATATGAGAGTAATGAGAAACCACTGTTTAGTGATTTTGAAATATCCTCTTCTGATACAATCCCAAGAAACTCTAATCTCCTATGAATAAGGGGTACACAAAATACAAGCATTAAACTTGATCATTCCTTCTCTCTTTCCATTCACTTCTGTATGTATAGCCCAACACGGAAAAATACAAATATTTCTTCCCTCTGTAGAATTGCAACAATGAAGTTTAAGTGTGATAGTAATTATTTCTCTCACTTGTCTTTAGCTTCCCTCCAAAAGAAAAAACATAAAATAATGGAACCATCGGTCGGGATGAGAAAGCCAGAATTAGGCCCAGTGAAAGAATGTAAAGGACACAAGAATGGGATTCAGGAGTGGTTACATTCATATGTATAATGCAACATTAGTCGAAAATAATTTTATCTATATCAACTGACGACAATTTTGGAAACTAAAGGCAGCCCATTAAATAACACTTCTTTGTGAACTTAAATATTATCCGAGGTTGTCATAACAGAGTACTAGGGGTAGGTATGAAGAAGAGCTATTAAATTACAGCATTCATTTCAGTGTAAATCCAATATTCTTACACTCTAATAACCAAACTGCAATTGCACTATTTGAAAAGTTCTTCAAGGAAGTTTGGAAATTGAATCAGTTTTGATATGTAAGTACTGGATTAGAAATCGTGCTTTGTGAAAATACAGTCTAAGGGAAAAAAAAATAACTGCATGATGAGACTCTTTCTTCTCCCTATCAAACAAATTTAAGACCAAATTCTGCTTTTATGTGCACGTCTGTGGAATCTGTGCTGCCTCCCTCAGAAGCAGAAAATGCTGTATGATTGAAATTATATCTGTTGCATTCAGGATAAACTACAGAATTTAAAAACCTAAAGTGTTTATAATGAAAATTAAAGCCAAGAGAGAACACTGAACAAAATGATTAAAGAGAAAACAAAAAGAAGGAATTGACTTATAACAACAGGATAATAAATCAGATATTTGAGGTAGCCAGCAATAAAGGTCTCCTTTACAACAGTGGAAGATGAGATCTCAGTGACAGAACTTTTCATCTGAGTTATCTTGTGGTTGTCAACACTTTTCTTTCAGTCTTCAGGGATCTTGAGAATGCCAGTGGAGGTTCAGACCCCATAAAGTGAATTCTAGTCTAGATATCTCCAGAGATAACAAACCTGCTCTTTTTAGCGATCTCCTGCGTATATATTTCAGAGCTCCCCAGGCACATTCCTCACTCCCAGAAGTCCTGACACCTCAGGCTTTTCATCAGTGTGCACCCAGCTCAAGATGAAAATGAATTTAAATAATGTAAAGCTCTTCCTCCTACTACTACAAAAAAAGCTATCATATCTTTCCCTGTACGCTTTGACAACACTGATCATGCAGATTACAGATACATACGTATATATGTACACAAAGGTATATAACTAATGAAATGGTTACTTTTTAAAAATTCAACACTGAGTAAAGGAAAATCCTAGCAACAGCTGAATGGGAGGATGAATGTTAAAATGACATTTTGGCCAAAAATAATGAGAAGAAACAGACCCTAAAGAATGGGAAGAAGAGAGACTGGGAAGTGTCAAAGTCAAAAAAGACAGAAGATAAAAATTATCCGGTTTCTTCTTGATGCCTATCTATCTACCTTCCTAACTACTCTCAGCCAATGGCCTATGTACCTCTTCTATCTGGGAAGGAATAGTTCCTTGCAGCAAGGTGTAACCTGGGGACTGCTGGGCTGGAGCAGCTCTGTGGAAGAGGCCATGAAAATCCTGGTGAGCCAGCAACATGTGAACAGCAGAGAGGGCCACCAGCTTCATGAGCTGTATCAGAATCATAAAATCATATAGAATCATTTAGATTGGAAGAGACCCTTGGGATCATTGAGTCCAACCATCAGCCCTACTCTACAAAGTTCTCCCCTACACGATATCCCTCAACATCACATCTAACCCACTCTTAAACACAGTCAGGGACGAATTCAGGTATTAGCAGGGGAATGGCCATTATATTGAAGGAAGACATTGTTCCCCTCGATGCAGCACCCTGTAGACCACATCTAGAATAATGCAACACAGTTTTATGTCCTACTGTACATCTGGTGCATGATGGGAGAATAAGAAGCAATGACCAAAAGTTGAACAAGAGAAGATCAGACTGGATATAAGGAAAAACTTTTCCACTGTGAGGACAATCTAGCAGTGGATCAGTTTGCCCAAAGGGGATGTACAATTCCCACCCCTGGAGGTTTTCAAGAGGCCTTGAGCAACTTGTTCTGATCCTACCACTTGAGCAGACAATCAGACTATAGTTCCTTTCCAACATGAGTTATCCTATGATCCTACATGCACTGTTGTTGCTCAAAACCTTCAGATTTAATCAGTAAAATATGCTATTTAAAATCAATTACTAAGCCATGATCTGAACTATCAGCTCAAACTGATATTCAATATTGAAGCAAATTTTGGTGCTTTATTCAATATCAAGTCAGAAGAAGATTGCACTATTCTGTTAGGTCAACAACTTCAGAAGATCAATAAATCTCACTGGGTCAAATTGATGCCAAAAGCTATTCTATTGATTTTGGAGATTTACCACTGGAAATACTATGTCAAGAATCTTCTCTCAGTATTCACTGGTTCGTATGGAGTGCAAGAAACTCCATGACTCAAAAGAAAAATAAATTGCTTGTAGAGGAGTGTCTTCGATATCCCACACAATTGGTGCTCGGTACAAGACTTAAAATATGTCTCTGTACAGCCAATATATGTTTTAGTGGAAGTTTTCCTAATTTTCATCAATCTCTAATCCTTTCATAGTTGCACTAAAGTCTTAACTTCAATAATATTCTGAAGAAATTAATGGTAAAATTTTGAAGAATAAGCATGGAATAGTTTTCTATGACCAATGAACATCACAGGTAGATATTACAGTTCAATTTATAATTTCGACTGTGCTTTTTAGTTAAATTCATGCATTAAATAGAAAATAAGCCACATAAGTCACCATATCAATTACAAAGCAAGAACGTGGTGCAAAATTAATTATATTTACATTTAAGGTATAGCAATAAGACCTCTGTCATAATGTATTTAATTCATAGTTGCCAATAGCAGAAATTGTTTAGAAAATATGAGCAAAATCACTTATATAAAATAAGTTTTCTATAATTGTATTCAATGTAGCACATTGAATCTCTACACTCTACACAAGACCTGAATAATTGTTATTTACTCATTACTGAAATTATTAAAAATTATGGATTGTTAGCTCTCTCTATCCCAGCCACTCTCTTTTTTGGGGGTTAATTCTTGTTACCCTCTTGTTTTAGAATCCAGAGAGACAGAGGTAGATTTATACTTCTGATTTTATTTGGATCAATTTAACATGCATTTACAGAGCTTTTCTTTCCAACACTTAACCCTTTCCAAAAAACCTTCAGATATGAATTCTGCATCTATGAGATTATAAATTTAAGGAATTTGAATGAAAACAGTGTGCTGATTATATCTGTTTCTTTCAAAACCTTAAAGAAGAAAAGAACTTTGGCAGATAGGATAACTTGTGGTAGAGCATTGTCTCCAATGCAACAATTTACATTCACAAGTACCTCCAGTTTAGCAGCACTTGTTGTGTGATATGGTTTTCACAGTTTTCACCTTATTTTGAGAATCTTTTTAGTACTAATTTTGTGCAATTTATTAAATGTAAAGGAAAGATGCATGGTGACTAACTTGAATCTCTGCAGGGTACATGAAGCCTATAGTGCTTCTGTATTGTTCTGGAAGAACAATTAAAAAAAATCTTCCTTTACTAATAATTCAGATTTCTACACAGATTAAGATCATCTAAATTCAAGAAATTCAATAGTTAAAGTACTTGATATACTTAATGTAGGGTAAATGTAGTTGTGTCTTGTCTTCTGTACCAACCATGGCTCAGTTACCCTAAATCCAGTTGCAACATACTGAAATGACTTGAATTGACAGGGCATTCCTAAAACTTCTTAACCAGTATAAGCAGCCTGATGATGCTGAAGCCTTTTAACCTATGAAGTCCAGTAGTTATTTTGAAACATTGCAATAGTAGAGGAGGATTGTATGATGGCATGAAGATAGTAATGTAAATTCACTTGTCAGTGGCTTCTAGACACAGTACAGGTGAAAGAATACTAGTATTTGACAAAATTCCAAAGAACATCGAAAAGAATTTGGCATGCAGCCCACTGAACAATTAAATAGAGAAAATGTTCAGAGGGTAAGTAGAGATAACAGAGCCTGGAAATAAGGACACATCAAGAAGTGTTATCCACACCTCTCCTCTCGCTCCTAACTGTTTATGAAGGTGAGTCCTCAATACTTTAGAGGAAATTGAAGATCTTTGCTAAAAACTCATGGGATCAAGCAGTCTTTGACACCTTCAAGGCCATCACTTCAAATTTAATGGGCAATAGTGCTTATTGCACCCTATTGCATTATAGTAGTTTCTGTATTTCAGCACAATAAGCAGTTTATAAGGAAAGTGTTAAGACCACTCATAATTACACTGAATGAGATGAAGTATTATTAAAAGCAACAGACCTCCAGAGATGAAATCATAATACGAAATGCTGCCCCATAATATGCAACATTTAGTTAAATCTCAAGATGGTACTCAGCTTTGATAATACTGCACGACTCAGTGCTCAACTGTCACATTAACAGAGCACAAAAAAATACTCTGTGTTATCTGTTCTTTTCCACACCTCTTCCCTGGAAAAGTACAATTTTTATTTTTTTAAGACTGTTATGTTTACTTGTTTTAAAATTCCATTATCACTAAAGGGAATATTTTGTGCCAAATGCTCTTATACCGTCATAATGAAGAGCTTATGCCAACACTCTGTGTAAAGCCATACAGATATACATTATGGATAATCAGGTATTTGAATGCAAATTTTATATTCTAGAAAGTAGAGCTCTACTGATATTCAAATGTAAATATTTCTTTGAAAGAAAAAAATTATGCTGGTTTTGTCATAAAGTATGATTGATCTGCGTTACTCTCTGACAAAATTATTAATTGAATTACTCTAGTCTTTGTAAAATAAATCGTAACAAAATAACCCATAAGGAAGCCAAGGAGACTGCAGACATATTGTTAGCCTGGTTCCTTCCACTAAAATAATCTCTGGAGAATTCAACTCAAGAATAATTCTTCTTATCTTTTCCAGGGCTTGCCTATATTATCATGTATTGTAATTAGTCCGAATATAAAAGACACTACCTGCTACATGCAGCTTCTTTTGTTCTTTTAGGATTACAGTTAACAGCAGTCAGCCAAATTCTCTCAGCTTTGAACAAATGTGCTAAATGGAGGAGAGATGTTTTCTCCAGAATGTAGGTACCTGCACAGGAGGCAGCCGTGATCTGTGTGGCTGTGTGCCCAGTGTCCAAGCAGGAGGTGGGAGGACAGGAACTCTTAACTGCAGCCCTCCTCAGTCCTATAGCCATTTTTCTCCTTCTGCAGGAGGCATGTTGTGGTTACTCCCACACAGTCATTTGTGTCCACAATATTTGTCAGGTTTTTTTGTCCTTGACAGATGTGCATGATACTGTTCCAGTTGAGCACCGACAGTTCAACACATTGCAGCTGAGCTGCAGCTTTGTGATCCTGATAAAACTGCATAAACACTTACAGCAATGGCACTGAAGTACCTAAAATTAATTGTTTTGTCTTAGGTATGTCTGGAGGAGCCAGAGTGAAGTTTTTAGATAGTACAGGCATTGTCTCTAAATGCTGTTTCATGTGACTAGCATTTTGGGCATCCTATGGTAGTCATCTACCAAGGATAAAAGGCTGACTTGGATCTTCAAATAAGGGTTTCTAAAGAATCAGTACCTAGATATTTCTTTTAATGAAATTCCTCATATTGAGCAGAAATTGGATTCTTAGAATACTATTTCATGCATTTACTTAATCTTTAAATAAAAGCAGACGTGTTCTTGAGTTCAGAAGCTGAAAATGGGTTAATTTAGGGGCTCAGTGCCCTCAAAATCTGCAACACAAAGGAATAGCTCCTCTGTCTTTTGTCCAATCTGCTTGAAGGCATAAGACTGCTTCACAAAGAAGTGGAAAGTCTCACACTCAGTTTCATCTCCAGCCTCCTTAGAAACCAGAAGCTGCAGTAGTAGGTATGAAATCTTCCCAACATGAAGTGAGAGTAAAGATTGTTCTACCATGGGGGGAGATTGGAGGGAAAGGGGATTCACAGGACCACGAAATTATGATGTGAACAGCAGGCAGACCTTTCTGCCCCTTGTAGGATCTGCCTGGCTGGTCCTAGATTCATTGCTGTTACTGATGTGTAGTGAGTGATGTGTACAGATTCCTGTGTGTTCTCAACAGAGGTGGCAGCTCCGGATCCCCCAACATCGCTCTGACTCAGAGCTACCTCACAGCAGAAGTTCAGTAGGGTTAAAATTTTTAGCTCCTGAAACTGCAAGTTGTGCATAAACACCCAGATTTTGGTGCCTGGGTAAAGCAAAAGTAGATATCAAAATAAAAATGATAAATAGGCATTAAAAGTGCATTTCTGTGACTCTGTTCTAAGGTTATTTCATGTACCAAAGCTGATCCTCTAGGTACGGTCCTAAATTTTTTATGCCGTTGACACAACAGCAATGCTGTTCCACCGCAATTTCAACACAGCCTTCATGGAAGGTTGTGACATTTTAAGTATGGCAGTCATATATCAAAAAGCCAGTTTTTAACAAGAGTTCCAGTAAATGTCACCTGAGCCAGTTTTTCTTCATGTATTTTGAATACAAAACAATTGGGAACTGTGAAGAATTTGTTAACGCTGTTGAATTTTTAATGGTAATCACTGTAGCAAGCACTGATTTCACATTTCCTTCCTTTTTTTTTTTCTTCCTTTAGAAAACCCTTATTGCGATATAAACTTGAGATGACAGCAACAAGAGTATAACTTTTTAAAGTCACACAGCACTTCAGACATCAGTTATGTCACATTGTGGTGATTTAGAATAACATACAAAAAAAAGAATATTAGAGACATTTTTTTACACTTTTTATGTTCATTCTGAACTTTGCACGTGATCTTTTTTCTACTTATATAGCTCGGATAATCAGAGCGTTTTTAAAGCTAGGTTGTCAAGTTCAACTGTATCTAAGGAAATGGATTACAAATAATAATATGTTTCATAAGTCATTTTAAAGGAGCAATCTACAGTTTTGTTCCCGACAAATGCAATTTTCTTTAAAAAATGGAAACAATTTTAATTTTACAAATATGTCTCTTAATATTCTTCTAAATAATGTTTTTCAGGCTTTATGTTAGTTACACAACAAAATAATGTAGTCGCTGCCTTTTTCTTGCCTGAAAGAGAAGCTAACAAGTAGATTTATTTTGTCACCGGTGTTTTACAAATAAAACAAAATAAATTTTTAGATATGTTGAAGGGAAAATATAAAAGAAAGAGTCTGAAATGTAAAGTGACCTTCACTAGATAAATTACAAGTGTGTTTATTCTTTCCTATGAGCCTGATTTTCTGATGTTTTTCCAGTGCACTTCAAAAATAAATTGCAAATCTGTTCACTGTCTCAGAAGTGTCTTCATTTTTTCTGTATTAGCTTTTCACATATTTCCTCTCCTGGTATCCCTCTCATATTCAAGAACCCTGTTTTTTGGTGGCCAGGCATCCCAAATTCCATACTAATCAGCACGTATTGTAGCTGACTTCAAATTAATCATTATCTCTCATCTCAGTTTCTATTTATAATTCAACTGTTCTTCTGGATTCAGAATTATACATTTTAAATTTATTAAGCATTCTTACTCTAAGGTCCATTAACACTGGCTAGGACTGGTTTGATGAAATGCTGTGCTCAGTGAGGTTGTGATGCGCCCACTCACATAGATAAATGCTATTCCAGGGGTCGTAGAACATAGAAGGACCAATGGATAGGTACTATATTACTGCAGAATTTGTTTCATTGTCATTACCATACAGTTCAAAGAATTTAATTGTATATTTTCACATCTGATGTGTTTTCAGAGCTATTTGCAGCACCAGTATTTGTCCTGTCAAAAGTAAAATATAAGCTACAAATATCATTTCATTACTGCTTGCTGTCAGGAAACTCAGTGGTACATGACTTCTTTTGACTTCAGAAAAAACTAAAAAAGGATATATCCTCTGTTTAAGTAGTATGAATAATATTTGCATCTGAAATGATTGCCTAAGAAGAGAACCATATGAAATCTATCCAAATGATTTCTTTTTGTGATAGCAGCAGTTGCTGAAGTGCCATTTCAA
>VZTM01025395.1:38500-64560 GCA_013400555.1 Jacana jacana
CTGGTAATAAACACCATTGTAAGGATTGAATATTCTAGTTAGTAGAGTGAACACTTGATTCTTCCACAGCTGTGGAACACATATTGCTTAAACCTGGAGGTGCATTTCCTGATGATTTGTTAACTACAATTTGAATTTCTTACAGCACCCCCTTAGGAGAAATTGAGGTAGCAAAATAAAATTTGCCTTTAATTTCCTGAAAGTGAAGGTCTTTGACAAAAATATATTCCAAGAATTTTTGAGCTAAAGATGAATGCAAAGGAATAATTTAGTGTTAAGTCATAAAGCCCTGTGGTGTCCATGGTTTTACATTCAGCAGCCACACTGCTGTGGCCAGCTCAAACATTTCTCACCTTCCACCTCCTTCCTTCTTCATTTTCCCGTGTGGTTTCAGATTCCTGCCAAAAAAGTGGTTCTGGCTAGGCTCCTTTCCCTCTAAGTCTATTCCTACCCATAGAAGGAGCTGTGCTCAGAAAGGCAGGTGTGGGATTGTCGTGGTTTGGGCTGGATTGGCCAGTGATGAATAACAGATGCTCTCCCCCACCTCACAGAAGCTCCAAGGAGAGGAGAGAGAAATAAAGTGATTTATGAGTTGATAAGGAACTAAACTACTTCAATAAAAATAACAATAAAATAATTAAAAGGAAATAATAGAATAGAGATGATGTATAAAAATCATATCAAGCTCCCAGAGTGACAATCATGTTACCAGTAGGCACTGGGCAAGTCCCAGGATGGACTCAGTGATTGACAGAAACTAGGTTCTGGTTCTGGATCTGGAGTGAGCAATGTATGGATTAGGATCAAAGGCAGATAAACCTCGGACACTGACCATTGAAGAAGGAGCCCTGACCCTTTGATCCATCAGCTTTTATACTGACCCCCCAACAGGGCAGATAGAAAAATTACCTGATTTTGGCTGTTCTAGCAGTAAGTACAAGCAGGGGCCTCTCGGCACAGCATTCCTTGGTGTAACCGGGTCTTATCTCTCTGAGAGTGAACAGTTTCTACGCAATATGCTGTTAATTCCGAGAATTTCAGAGAGTTAGAAGAGGCTGAGCTACAAAGTAAAATTACTGAACAGAAAAATGGTTCTGTTTTACCTCAAACCAAGACAGGCTTGTATGGCTGGCAATGGGAGAAGAGGAGAAGCAGACAATGAAACTGACTCTTTCACATTAGTCTACAGCTTTATCCAATAAAGCTGCCTGCAAAACTGTAGTCTTTACCACTTCTGGGCTGCCCATCCTCTCCTTGGTGCCAACACAGCTGTTCGCGCAGTGAACCAAGTCAAGGAGATAATCCAGGGCCCTGGATCTATCCGTAAATAAAATGTCTGGATCTCTCTTCCCCCTAAAGAGACTGAGCTGCTAATCCAAGTCACTATGTGGCCATACAAACATATATACGGGCACAACATGAGGGGAACCTTGGCATTGGCAAAATGACCCAGGAAGGAGTAAGAATGCAGTCTCCTAGCAAACAATGGCTCATACAGCCTCAGCTTCAGATGAGTGAGCATTCATTCCCATGGGTAGGATTGCTATCTTCGGAAGACTTCAGCAGGACCAGCCACATGAGGTAGCAATTTAGAGTGCAGCCCTTGGCTCCTCTGCAGTATCTCATCCTCAATTACATCCCTTAGCCCTGGTAACCCAGCAGTCTCACTCATTGCCTCACAGACTTCTATCTGCACAGTGCTGCCAATCTGTTACTCATTTACATTAGCATAATGAGAAGGGTTGGCTGTTAGGTTTTTTTCATTACTATTTTTGTAGAAAACATTTATAATGTAGTTAAAAGATTTGGTCCTGTGAAGTGCCTGGGTCCCAGAGGCTCACTAATTTCATTTGGAGAGGAGTCTGCTAAGCATCTCTCAGGGCACTCAGCCTCTTAAAGGATTAGACCATTTTGGAATACCATCCCATTTGTGTCAAAATTTTATCAGTAATACAGAGATTATGCACTAGATTGTGTTTTAGACTGATTAATTGCTGTACTGGAAAGGGATATTGCATCTTTATGTCCTCAATAATCTAGAATACAGTTTGATTTACACAGTATTAAAACATAAAAAATAAACACAGACACTCAAAATGCAAAGCATTAATACTGTCTGGACATCCTATAGCCACGCAATAGATTTAATATATAGGCTTCTTAAAAGATCTGGACTAAGTGTCTGACAGGGTGGGTAGGAGGGAAATAGAGATTCCTCTCAGGGAGAGGGGACGTTTACCCAGCATCTGAGCTATTCTCTTGCCCTGACATATACCGTGGGTAAGTCAGAAAGTCAAATGGTGAGAACAGCAGCAGGAACACAATTGCAGTTTATGGCTACTGCACTGTTTTGTGATGGGAGACAAAAATTTTGATTTTGGGGAGCTGGAAAGGATCATTCCTTTTCCTATGGCTATGTTGTCAAGTAGAAAAGAAGGAAAGATGTGCAATAGCTGCCTATTCCTACAGGCTAGCTCAGTGAAAGGGCAGAAGTGTAAAGAGGAGACATATTCTAGAATATTTTCTGTCATTGGATTCTTGCATACTAAAATGATATCCACATTTGATGTGACACAAAATCCCAGTTTTTTCCATCCCTTAAAAGTTTCTTCTGCTTTCCTTGGTCTCAGTGTCTTGTTCCTAGATTTTTTTTCCCCCTGTCCTCCTCTCTCCTTTGTATTTCTCCCTCTTTTTCTTACAGACCAGTCCATTAGAAACTAGACCATTCAAGTATAATACTATGTTTAGTAAATACCCAGAGGTCACCCCCTGGTTTTACTTTGCAGCTCTGCCTCCTCCAGACCTGTTGCTGACACGGTTTAACCCCAGCCAGCAGCTGGGACCATGCAGTCACTTGTGCAGTTTCCCCTCTTCCCCCCAAGAAGGGTAGGGAGAAGAGGGAGAAGAGAAGGGGAAGTGAAAGGAAAACAACCAAAACTAGTGGATTGAGATAAAGATAGTTTGATAGAACAATAACAGAAAAAAGAAAATAACAACAGCAACAGCAGCAGCAGCAACAATAACAACAGCAACAATAATAGAATATGAAAGATAAGTAACACAACACGTCACTCTCACCACCTGGTGAATTGGTTGCCCAGCCTGTCCTGAGGAGTGATTGTGGATTCCTGCTCCCTGGCCAAGCCCCATTTACCTACTGAGCATGACTGGTACCGAGTATTCCACTGGCTGTTCCATTGTTCTGTCTGTTCTCCTTCTCAGCTTCTATGTGAACCTAAAAGAAGTCCTTGAATATTACAAATATCACCTAGCAACAACGAAAACAATAGGCATCATGGACATTCCTTTCACAGCAAATCTGAAACACAGCAACCACTAGAAAGAAAATTAACATTATCCTGGATGAAACAAGGACAGCATCTGTGGTACTACCACAGCCACCTCACATTCATAGAGTCATAGAATGGTTAGAGTTGGAAGGGCCCTTAAAGATCACTGAGTTCCAATCCCCTGCCATGGACAAGGACACTTCCCACTAGACCAAGTCGCTCAAAGCCCCATCAAGCCTGGCCTTAAACACTTCCAGGGATGGGGCAGACACGGCTTCTCTGGGCAACCTGATCCAGTGCCTCACAACCCTCACAGGAAAGAATTTCTTCCTAATACATACATACAAATCTCCCCTCTTCCAATTCCAATTTCCCCTCTCCTCCTCTTGTCCTGCCACTACACTTCCTGCAGAGTCCTTCTCCAGCTCTTCTGTAGGCTCCCTTCAGATACTGCTGCTATAAGGTCTCCCTGGAGCCTTCTCTTCTCCAGGCTGAACAACCTCAGCTCTCTCAGCCTGTCTTCATAGGAAAGGTGCTCCAGCCCTCGATCATCCAGCCCCATTGTCGTCTGAGGGGTGGCCTGGTTTTCATTCCTACCCCTTATTCCAAACTCTTTGCCAGGAGGTATTTGATACATGATGACCCTGCTCATTCTGTTCGCATAGTAACAGTAGGGCACAGCTACGGGAGATGATCTCTGCTGTGAGATGGGGAGCAACCTGGCCACACAGGGCAGGCAGGGAGCAGCAAGGCACAACAAAGGGTATCAGTGCACAGGGTAACTCCAGGAGCATGTAATTTGTTCCTAAACCACAAGAAGAGACAAAAAAAGAGAGATTTCTGACTCACTTTGAGGAACAGCGCAGAGCAATGACTCATGCAGGCAGCATTGGAAGACAAAAATGTGCCTTGAGGGGGTATTCCACCCTGATCATGAGGGGTAGATCATAAGAAGGCAGAAGCATTTTGTATGTGAAAGGGAAGTGGAAAATATTGCAATATATATTGGTGAGAAAAAATGAATGCATTTTGCAGAGTAGGAAAATATATGTAGCAGAGAACTGGTGGATGGAGCTGTCTCTGAGCTTTAATCTATCTTGAATCATGGAACATAAACTGTGTATTTACTTTTAGATTTCACATTGTTTACTGAGTTACTTCACTGAGCACTGCAAACAATAGAGCAACTTCTGCAACAGACAATACAATTTCGTTTATTATTTTTTTCATAATTTTATTTTCTTGTGCGATTCATTTCTAGCTGTGCTGATGTCAGTTCATGGTGCTATTTGAAAGTAATTGCAATGTCATTTTCATTATCTATTTTGGAATGTTTACAAGATGGTCAGACATATATACAAGACATATGTCAGGTGACATTTAACCTGATACTGTATTTACGTGTAATATGTACATAGGATAAAACTGTAGAGTGAGTTTTTAGTGTGCAAAAAAGCACTACACTATACCATTGGTGGGATGTATTTTCAAGGTTATACAATGCATAAATCAGATTGATATCATCAGGGCAAACAGATTTCCAAGAAGAAACTCAATGAAATCCAGTTTCACATCTGAAGTTTTTTTCTGAGGACAAATACAGAAAATTAAATGCTATCCACTACTACAAGAGAGATACTCAGGCTTAATATTGCTACTCATAAAAAATAGTCTACCTTATTCAGAGCAAGAGCTCAGCCATGTTTAAGCTCTGTTTCCTTTAAATGTGTAAATGCTGAAACAGTTAATGCTTTTGAATTTTCCCTGAGAAATGGTGAATCACAGAATCGTAGAATCTTAGAATGGTCCAGGCCAGAAGAGACATTTAGTCCGAACTCCCTGCAGTCAGCAGGGACACCCTCAACTAGACCAGGTTGCCTAGGGCCTCGTTGAGCCTCACTTTGAATATCTTTAAGGAAGGGTCCTCAACCACCTCCCTAGGCAACCTGTTCCAGTGTTCCACCACCCTCAGAGTAAAGAACCTGTTCCTAATATCCAATCTAAATCTGGTCTTCTCCAGCTTGAAGCCATTGCACCTCATCCTGTCACTGCAGGCCTTTGTAAACAGACTCTCCCCAGCCTTCCTGTAGGCCCCCTTCAGATACTGGAAGGCTGCTCTTAGGTCTCCCTGGAGCCTCCTCTTCTCCAGGCTGAACAACTCCAGCTCCCTCAGCCTGTCTTCGTAGCAAAGGTGCTCCAACCCCCTGATCATTTTCATGGTCCTCCTCTGGAACCGCTCCATCAGGTCCATGTCCTTCCTATCTTGAGGGCTCCAGACCTGCACACAGTACTCCAGGTGAGGTCTCACCAGAGCAGACCAAAGTAGCAGAATGATCTCTCTGGATCTGCTGGCAAGGCATCTTTTGATGCAGCCCAGGATGTGATTGGCCTTCTGGGATGCAAGTGCATGCTGCCTGCTCAAGTGAAGACTTGCTGATCTTGCTTCATGCACATTTGAAAGCCTTGGTGTCTACCAAGAAGTACTGCTGGTGTCAGTTCAGACAATGAAGTTAGTTAAAAGGAGACACATAATACTTCTTTACTGATGCAAGTTTTCACAGAACTAAGCCTGTACTTTGGAAGTTGTGTGTTACCTGTAAAAAGATGAATTCAGAATTAGGTCAATGCTTAGGTGATTGATATAAGAATACATGGTGTCATAAATAGAAAGCATTTGTCTTTAGCACCCAGATTACTTACCAGCACAAGACCATCTGGGTGTGGACAGCCTGCCGCCCCCACCCCTTTTTTCTGTCTTAGTTGCAGGAATTGCAGGAGTATGAGGTAGGTGGGAGGCACAACTGGGAACACAGTGCAAAGGGAACATTCCACTGAGAAGATACAACAACCAAAAATGAGAGAGGAGCAAGATCTGTAAGGAGAAATGCAATCTTTAATTAAAGCAATTTGCAGGGCTCTAGAGAAGACAATCTTTCAAACAGGCAAGATCATCTTCAGGTCGGAAAAAGAGGCAGAAATTTCAAGCCGCATAATGAAAAAATTATTCTCAATTAGCACAGTTACATTAATCATTTGGCCAAATATGAGAAAAGAGTGGACAGCAGTTGTATAGGAGATGGGGATTTCCTGAAGTGTACTAATTCATAATAAAATTTAAAATGATTTGATGATAGATCCACTTTTTGTTTAAAGAATGCCCACTAAGGGCTTCCCACCTCTCAAGCTAGGTCTCGAGTCTATTACATATGTTTAGTTTGTGAGACAGCTGAAAAATAGGTTTGGAAACAAATCTTTCCCATCCCTTTGCAACGTAAGAACTTTTTCCCAAGCTTACTTACTTGTCATTTCTGTGGGGCTTTTCCAATTATTCTTAAAAGGGGCACATCTTTTTCCCCTCCTTTTTATCCAGAAGGAAAGTGCCAGAATGAGGAATAGAAACAACCTTTCCACCTTTCTTCTCAGCCACTGTCTTTTAACAAACTACATCACAAATTGCAGAAATTACATAAAGAAGTTATGCCATCTGTCACACAGACATATGACTCCTTGTTATTTCTAGAACTTTAGCAGGACAAACTGTGCCACCATGTATGTTCATTCTAGATAAGGACATAGAGACACAATGTTCTGCTGCTGAAGACACTGAAAAAAGCCCTAAGACAGCATCACATTTTAGTATATCTTCCACTTATTTCATTAATACATTTACAATCCACAGAGTTCGTATGGCTAACTAGAACAGAATTCCATTTCCTTTTTTCCGAAATATTTTTTCTTTTCATGCAAATACTACAATATACTTTTTCTTTCATCAGGATGAAAGAGACCCGTGATGGGTTGATCCTGGCTGGATGCAAGGTATCTGCCGAAGCCCATCTATCACTGCTCTCCTCAGTTGGACAAGGGAGAGAAAATATAGTGAAAATCCTGCGGGTTGAGATAAGGACAAGGAGATCACTCACCAAGTACTGTCATGGGCTAAGCAGACACAACTTGGGAAAAATTAATTTAATTTCTTACCAACTGAACCAGAGGAGGATAATGAGAAATAAAAACTTTAAAACACATTCTCCCCAGCTCCTCCCCTTCTTTCCAGGCACAACTGCACTCCCGATTTCTCTACCTCCTCTTCTCTGAGCAGTTGTCTCTGTTGCTCCCTCCTCCACAGGGGGGAAGACTCCTCACAGTCTTTCCCTCCTCTAGTGTGGGACCCTGTTAGGGTCACCAGTCCTGCCACCAAACCTGCTCCAGTGAGGGCTCCTCTGTCTAAGAGTCCACAGGTCCTGACAGGAGCCTTCACCAGCGTGGGCTTTCCATGGGATCATTGCCTCCTCTGTATATCCCTCTCCTCCAGTGTGTGGTCCTCCATGGGCTGCAGGGGAATCTGTGCTCTAGTGGCTGTGGTATCTCCTCCACTCCGTCTTCACTGACCTGGGTGTTTGCAGAGTTGTTGCTCTCACATATTAGAATCACAGTGACATATTGTCACCATTCTCTCTGGTTGCTGCTCTGCAGGCTTTTTTTCCCTTCTTAATTATATTATTCCAGAGGTGCTACCATGGGGCTCAGCCTTGGCCAGTGGTGAGTCCATCTTGGAACTGGTTGGCACTGGCTCTATCTGACATGGGGGAAGCTTATGGCAGCTTGTTGCAGAAACCACCTGTATAGCCCCTCCATTACTGAAACCTTGCCGCACAAACCCAATAAAGAGACTTTTTAATACTGTGAAAATATTTGATTCTAATGTTTTGGAAAAGCATATAAAAATTGATCAAAATCAATTCAAAGCTTTAGGCTCTTCTATGCCATCTCCATACAATGGCTTCGGCACTGAGCTCTTGGCTCGTCTCTAAGATCTCTTGCTGACCTTTGGGTTATGGGTTATTTTGACTTCTTTCTCTGGTTTTAGTGAAGAAAGCCATCCTGGACCTTTTCTTCTGAAAAGCTGGTTAAGACCAATGGCTCTAATTTTAATGAATCAGCACATCTGATACAGAAATTCTGTCAAAAATTTTTCCCAGGAGCTGGTTGTCAGTTCATTCATGATTCAGATAGCTTGCTGGTGTAATGATTCCTTGTGTTGCTTCAGCTCAGCTGTCAGCATAAAGTGCCCTTGTCACACCTCTGTAGCTTCCTTGCTTGTGAGGAACAGTGAGATTTGCATCTCTTTTGTCATACACCGAGTTCAGCTAAAAGAGATGCTTGGGCAGTATGGTCTTACTGGTCTCTGGTTTGTTTACCAGACCCTGCCAAGTCTCTTAGTAAAACAGCAAATTGCACACAATTCAAATACACGTAAAAATAATGTATTATTTGTTTTTATTGGACTGCAAGTTCTCCCTGCATCAACCTTGCAGTGAGATTACCATGAGATAACTTCCTGAGTACCCGTTTGCCTACCAGCTCTGGGCCAACTCGGCTGGCTACAGGCAAGAAAAGTCATTTTAGTTCCAAAATGCAAACATTTTTCAGCATGTCATCCAATGCCAAAAAAAATTATTTTTGCAGAGATTGGGCGACTATTCCATTTTCAATCTCTACTACTTTAGCAATCTTACTACTTTGGAATACACCTATTATGGCAGGTCATATTACAATGTCAGCTATTTTAAACTCACTGTAGTGAAGACTCGGCTGCGTTTTATTGGGAGAGAAGGGTTTTCAGTACCTGCAAGATACTTTATGCTGTCGATGAGTAATATTCCTTGATAAACTACTCCTGTTTTTTTTTTATCAATCTGCTGGTTGAAATGTATGACATAATGAGCTGGATGTAAGCTCTGAAATTTTTTAACACAATAGAAAACTATTAACATTTTTAAGAGTAAGGAGTATTACTCACTATTTAAAATATATAAGATAGGGTTTTCATAATTTAAAAAAAATAATATTGTAGCTCCCTCCTGCAACTTTGTAGTTGAATCATACCTTTAGGTGTAACTATAACTGCTTTTCATACATGTTAAAAATGAAGTCTAAAGGGGAATAAAGGGATTTAATATCAAGAGAAATTGTGCCTTTGTGTGAATGATTTCTATTCCCATTTTATTCTTACTTACAATCCATAACAGGAAATGCAAAATGCTTCTAGCTGTCAAGTCTTGAAATCTGAGGTAGAGACACTATGATAGTAAAGCAAATTTTTAGCTGAGACATATTTTACAAACTGAAACACATTGACTCTTCCTAATACAAGTTGAAGTGATTGAATATTTCCAATTCTCCTTTTCTGAGTAATCTAGAAACTATAAAAATAATGAATCAGCAATTTAATTTTTGCAATATTTAGGATCCTAGAAATTGACACAGAAACTTAGAGAAGTTCTCTAAGATAGGTCCTGTGCAAACCTGGTGCAATAAACATGCCCTCAAAATCTTTCACTCATTAGACTGCAAGAGAAACACTTACATGCACACAGGGTTCCCTGGGCTTGAAGGAGGCAGTAAATACAGGATAAAACAGAATAATACTATTCAGTACTGCAAACCCCTCTGTGTCCTCCGAACCTGTGGAAAGGAGAAGACACATTGAGGGCTGAGGACAATTTTAACCTCCAATTTATCTGTTTCTCTTACTTGGGGGCTGCATAAGATTGAACTGCAGTTAAAAGACAGTGAGTTTCTCGATCTCTATAGTTTTATGCGCAGCAAAGGTACCCAGAGCAAATGGCTGAGGTTTTCTTTTTCTAGAACTCTTCAGTTCATGTAATGAACAGCTTTATACCCAGAGCTTTTAGGTTTCCCTCCTGCCCCTGGATTTAGCTCTAAATCTACACATGCTGCATATTTAACAGTAGAGTAATTATTAAGTTTCAGCAAAATTCATACAGAGTTTCTCCATGTTTCTAGCTCATGATTCTGCAGTCTCAGCCAGCAATAAGATACAGCAGAGCTGAAAAATTGCTTGCTCCTCTGAAAAAGCAAAAAAAAAAAGAAATTACATGGATTTATTTTCAGGGGGACAAGCCATCTGCACTTTCCAGAGCAGCTCCCAACCTGAAAGTGGGCAGTAAATAAGCACATTGCAAATATCGACCGACACATGCAGTGAGTAATTACAGCGTCAAGGTATCACTGATCTAAGTGGTAAAAGTTATTGTAGTTAACCCACAGGGCAAAAAGAGCCTTGCCTTTCCATTAACACAGGTTGGTACATTATCTGGTTGCATTTAGAAACATGACCCCAGTTAGATCTGGGATCTGTCCCATTTGTTGCAGTTCAGCTAAGACATAGTGTTCTTTCTGCTAGATTGACCTATTCAGCACCTTTTTAGTTATCTGAGGTTTGGCACCTCAGCAGTGACCTTGTTGTGGTCTGAGCTCAGCATGGGTCAGTTTTTCTCCTGGGCATTTTGGTGACGGGAGACACTGGAACTCAGCTGTAGCGGAGGGCAACATTTTCTCACTTGTTTGTCCTTTTAAGTAGCCTCTTGGAATAACTGTCCTTCTTTTGTTTATCCTTTTGCTTTCCATTGCTCTCTTTTAACACTCGCCTTCAAGCACGTGCCTGTTTTCCTGTAATTATTTCCTGTTATTCAATTCAGTTTTCTGTTATCCAACTGCTGTGCTTTGGGTTTTTTGTTCTTTTCTGTACTTACTCATGAAGATATGTGAATTTTTAAGTACAGGCACACAAGAAGTGTGTTTCTTAGTTCTATTTGTTCCTATTGTCTGACTGCTTCTTTTCTACCGTTTGCCTTGAGTAGTGGTCAATGGGTCTCTGCTTTTCTCCTCTTTAGTGGACAATAATAACTAAAAGTTATTATTCTAGAAATGTATCTTAATTTACACATAATTTTGTAACTGCTGCCTTTGGTTTTCTCCTTTAGCAAACTGCTTGCTTGTTCTGTTTCTGAATTGAAATAGAACCATCACTGCTGCTGCTAAATGAGATGCAAAATTACTATGGAGCTTGAAAGCAGAATTGTAATTCTGTTTTGGGTTCTAGTTTCAAGTATATTTGCTTTTCTTGGTATAAAATTCCATGTGTCTCAAGGACTGGGTAGACAGTAATCCCGGATTACACTGACCAAATTCCACTGAACAGATTAAGGAGAGATTATGTTAATAATACCTTTAAAAGGTAATGTAGATATAAAAGCCTACTGAATGGTTTGTTATTGCCACATATCTTTGCAGGAAAATGCAAAATGTTACCAGCTGGAGTAATATATTTGGCAGACATTTGACCCTTGTCTGGATTATTATATAAACGCAAGTTAAAGAAGAGCTTTCTGCTGTGTTTGTATTATGTTAGATATGGAAATAAGACTCTTGGGGAGCACTGTGGATGTCTCTCAGATTCAGTTCTACTACCACATTTGTTCTGAGAGCAGGTGTACTAACATAGTGTTTGAGAGAGAAATAGATGTTGATAATCCAAGTATGAAAACCTGTTATTTCTTGCAGGGATCTTCGTTGTTGTTCAAACTGAACATGTGGTATATAAAAGAATGTGAACAACTGAATCATATAGTTATATATATCATATATAGCACAAAATATAGTGTATATATGCAATAATAATATATATTAAATATCATACCTTGATGATCTACTGTCATTGTGTATGTGATCAGATATACATATATAAATAAATAGTTATACCAGGAAATAAGGGGTTTTTTTCCATACATATAGACAGCCATTATAAATATATTGGTATGGAGGGTTTTGAAGTTTAATAAGATGTATTATCTAGGGAGAAGCATTGATGATTGATGATTGCTTTGGAAAAATATGAAACTATTGGGATAAATCAAAATGTAAAAGCAGTAAGATACCGAAGTAGAAAAAAATAATACAGCAAAAGCTATAAATAATTATAGTAACACTAGCCCCCTCCTGTGCTAGCTAGATCTCTTTCATAGAGAAATTAGTTTGGCTCCTGCAAGCTCCTCTTTTGACTAAACTTCAAAGCTAACTAGAGCACATGTGCTTGTTTTGTGACCTACTAGATCATAAAGACTTGCTGCTGCTATCTCTTTAGCTACAGGAATATTTCTTAGTAAATGCCTGACAGCAGCAGTTCTGTAAATTATTTGTATTTATGATTTTATAATCAAACATTCTAATAAAAATTCTAATTTTTATTGTTTAACATCTTTTCAAGTAAGAATTGTGCATGTATTTTCAAGGGAGTTTTTTGGTAACTTTTACAGAAAACTGGAAGGCACAATAAAAATCTATCATTTAAAGTGACAAAGTGAGTAATTTTTTTAAAGTCTTTCAACACAGTTTCAAAAATATTCGTAACAGACAAACTGCATAACCAGAGTTAAAAGGGTTCTAAAAGCAAATTTAGTGCTGTCTATGCATTTAAGTGCAGATATTGCCATAAATTTGTGCTTAGTTGTGGAGTTCACTGAATTTTTGGGTGACATACATTCATCAGATTACTCTAGGACAGCTATTGATATCGTGTTTTAAAGTGAGTTACTACAAATGGCTTTTGGACACTGCATATGAAGTGGCCAGGTTCAATACGTGTGGATAGTCATAGTGAACACGCACAAGGATGACCAATTAGACATCTAGAAACTCATCCAAAGAAAGTTAATAGGAGCCTTTGAGCTGATTTCAATGAATGTTGGACTCTCAGAGAGGCAAAGCTAACCTTCCTAGAGCAGATATACTCCCCAGCCATCTTAAGCAATTATCCTTAAAGACCATCAATTTCATGGTGCAGATGCACGTAAATTAAATTAGATTTAAAGTGGAATCAGTGCTGAATTAGGAAACCTGGATGCTTTGGACAGGCAGCCTGAGTGAAGTTGCTCGCTTAGATCAAGGATGCCTGGCCTGTGGCCTGGTGCAACGCGCAGGAATTTTGCTGATGAGAAAGTACCACAGAACAAGTAATCAATCAAAACATCAGTATAATTGCCAGACGATGACAGCTTGACAAGAATTTCTTTCCAAACAGTGTTGCTATAGTGTATTTTATAAGCCAAGCTCTGGAATCCTTAGTACCTAAGGAACTAAGGGCTCTTAAGGGCATGATAAATGCATAGAACTGAGTATCAATGAGAACCGAAGTTCCCTCAGATCTGGAATATTGGAAACTACCCTTTGAATGAGCTTTACTGCGGTGCAGGAGTTAATCTCTTGGAGAAACTTAGTTGTACCTCATTAGACAAACTCAACATATGGGGGTGTATGGATGTTTTTAGTCAACAGCTGTTTAAGAAACTCACAGACCCACAGCTGACGTCAAACGTAGCATGGGGAAAAGGGGAATAAATAGCCTACTTTTTGTAAGATGTAGATAGCACACTAAAGAAATTAAATTAATGAATTATTTTCCCATTTAGAATAGGGTCAAATATGGTTGGGTTTTTTTTGCTTAACGAGTTAAATACATTGTTTTATTAACATTTTTTTGCTATTATTATAAGGAAAGTGAATGTCTCATGACCACATATAAAGTATATCCAGATTATATCAGGTGTAGAATAAACATGATTAGACTACTTAGACAAGACTGTTCTAAAGTTTTGAAACAGCTGTTTCTTAACCACATGTAATTCCAGATAAACAGTGTACATCCAACAAAATGAGTGAAATATAAGATTAACACGTCTATATAGTAGGAAATGTGTTTTAACATTTTAACTCAATATTAGAAAATGTTAAGCACAGGGCTGGCTTGAAGAGTGTCACGTAACAGCCTAAAAAGTTAAATCACAGATGCAGATTTTCCTGGCAGGAGAGGCCAGGTTTCACTTAACTGTCTGGCCTACATGCAAAGTTCCTAAGAAGAAATGGTTTTTTTGCCCATTTTCACTGCATATTTTCCAAATAAAAGAAAGACTTTATATAGCTATAATTACACGTATTCATTTGTAACTGCTGAGGAGTTGAACATTTTGCTTAAGATATGCTAGAACTAAATTAAAATGAAATGAAAATAAAATATATGTTGTAATATTTATTATTATTACATATATTGCAACATTAAAAATCACATATGGAATCAAGTGTCCATGTTTTGGAGAATTATATTTTACCTAATGTTTGTGACCGCAACCCTGTTCTCCCCAACACTGACCCAGTGAAATAATTAGGAATTAGCATCAATTGAAATTGGTGAAGCAGGTAGGTCACTATTCTTCCCTATGATGTCAGATGTTTTAGGTATGCCTTGGCAGCTTTAGAATAGCACTTACAAGGAGGAGAAAATAATAAATTTCTGGAATAGACTCATTAAGTCTCTACTTCAACAATATCTCTAAGAAGTTTTTGTGTGGAAAATGTTAAGCTTGATAGCAGTAGTATCGACTACAGCAATACTAGCAATAGTAACTACTACAAAAGTCATTCTTCATGAGGGAAAAAGTAGCAAAGATGAGTGGAAGCTCTCAAGGTTTTGTTGTTTGTTTCTTTTGAATCTGAACCTGCATTTTTTTTTAATGGCAGAAAAGACAGATGACAGAAACCAGGCAGCTCACTTCTCTCTCTGTCAGTCTCCCTGCAGCACTATAGGAGAGGTGATTCCCCAAATAAAGCTGACATAAGGCTGCAATAACATCATGTCAGCCTAGTTAAACCCAAGACAGAGAAGGTAAATAGAAATGAGACAGAATTATACCGGGAAATAAGAAGACATATGGGAGAGCCTAATGGGAGGAACATAAACTTCAGACGGCGCTGACGCTCGGAGTCCAGCCCAAGGCAATGTAAGCAAGGATGGTGCAATAGACCAAAGCTGGAGATTTGTTTGCACAACAGGAGATGTCTTAAATGAATTAATCAGTCGGAAATTAAAATTTGACATCATTTTGAGCCTACTGAGTTTTATAGCTACTCTACATGAGTATTTCTAGGCTTTTAAAATGACCAACTCATGTTAAGATAATAAATAACTGCTCATAACTTTCTCTAACCTTTTGGTTTTGACTTCTTTTATGGTTGGTTTCTGCCTGAAGGTGAATTCAGCCATTCATGGAGGAAAGGTTACTTAGCGTGGATGAAGTGAGAGACCACTCTCGACATTATGAATAATAGACACATGAAATAGTGATTTTCATGTTAATGTTATATCTGACCTACATACTTGCTTTACATAAAATTGTCAGAATGCTCCAGGTCATGAGCTGGTCATCACACACTTTCCTGAAATATTCTGGCTCTGCGGAAGCATCTGGATTCTGTAGATTCAAAGACAGACTGCAGTTTTGTTTGGCACCAGAGCTGCTAAATTGATCGGTGAGGCTCTCAAGTGCTGGTATGAACCAAAATATATTTGTATTGGACTCCGAGCATGGGATTAGATTCAGCCTCTTACAGTTTGCAGCTTCCCAACAGACGTACTGTGTAGACTCCAGTGAGAATTCCTCTACACAGATCCTTATACTCAGTTATTCTGCAATCGGAAATCCCACATCACTAATGAGCATGCCTCATTTACATTAAAACCCCATTTTATTGTCTGCTCATCACCCAGCTCTCAATTCCGAGTTAGCTATTAATTCTGAACATAAACATAAACAGATAGCTTTCAGTTTCATTAAAGTCATGGTGGAAGGGGTTGGGTTTGTGGGTGGGGTGGGTTTGTGATACTTTCTGTAGACCAGAATGCCCTTAACAGTGATTTAAATATGGAGTTATGTGATAGGACGTAATAGCAGCATCAGTTGGAGGCCTCGTTTTGCCTTATCTGATGGAGCTTACCATAACTGCAGTCCCCAGGCTGTCCATGTATACAGGACACTTTCTAGGAGAGTGGCACTAAAAGGGAGACTATGGAGACAGAACAGATGGACAGAGCAGAGAATGACTTAAATGGGAGAAAACCTAGGCCAATATTGTCCATGGGAAGGCCACAGATAGTATTTTGGATGGTTTTGCCTGGGAAAGTTCAATAAAGGTAAAAACAGTAGTAGAAAGAAGAGAGATCATAGCAAGCTTTAGGGTCACCAACCTTGTCATAAAGAGGAACACAACAGGAACAGAAATAAGGAACACAGCAAAGAGGGAAATCATGAATTTCAGATAGACAAAGCGGTAAAACAGATTAGCGGCTGAAAGTCTGAATTAAAAGAAGATGAATCAGGGTAAGTGAAAGGAGAAAAATAACAAGGGTGCGGTATTTTAAGTGGAAATAAAACCCAATGTCATAAATCAGAATGGCCCTATACCCCCCCAAAAAACCCAACTTACTTTTTGCACTTTGAACTCTTAATAGACTGAACTGTTTGCTACGTCATTACATTGTCTGAAAAGCCCTTTGAAGGAGCTAAAACATTGAAGATTGAAAATAAATTGAACATATTTGAAAATATAACTATTGTTGATGACTTTCCAGATATGTAATAGAGTACTTCTAATATATTTGGAATTGTTTTTTCTTCTCACAAGTGGTCTGCATTTTGGCCATCATACTATTTCTTTTTCATAAACATAAATGTTCACAAAACCATTGTTTTAATCAGGTTTGATTTTAAGTCAGCAGGGATCCTCTTTAATTGTAAAACTCTTCTCAGTAGTTTCTGTTCCATTCTGGTTTTGGGTGCTTAAGAGTATCCAGCTCTTTAGCAGCAAACTGGTGTGGTGTAACTTTGCTGTTCTGCTCCTGTAACTTCTGTACGTGTTGATGCATTTCAGTCGAATGTGAAAATAGAAAATTAAAGGCTACAGAGTCGTGCAGGTTCTGCCAGCTCTGTGAGAGGAAGGGACCACCAAGGGGAAGACTATGTGTGATGCCATCCTTATTCAAAATCAGGAAATCCCAAGTCTCCATGAATCCAAGCTTCATTTGGTCTGCTGCAACACATTTGCAGAACTAATACATGTACATAATAAATGAAGAATGACAGATGACGGGTCATTTATGTGACAGGTGAATTGATACTCTTGATACGATTGAGATCTCTGACCATGCACTGCCCTTTAGTAAAACCTTTCGTATTATTTTTTGGGAGGCAATTTATCAGTACTGGGAAACTGTTTGAACAGTCTTATTAGGTCAAGAAGTTACTCATTCTTCTGAAGTGTCTTCTTTAATTACAGTGAGTTTTCTGAATTCTCTGAAGAGTGCAGAACTGTATGTTTGTCAGCATTTCTAAAGAACCCTCATGAGCACAGCTGTCTCCACAGCTCTCCCTGCAATAATACTTTCAAATACAGTCCTCACTAAGCATGGGAAAGAGAGGTTGAGTTGCTTTCTATGTGTGGTCTGTAGTTGTTAATTGCACTCTGTTTCACCAGTTTTTATTGCTGCTCCAATTAATACATATATCATTAAAATTTAAGGCCAGATTTAATAACTTCACTCTGATTCACAATACCTTTAATTAATGATACTAATCTCAAAGTAAGAACCTGTTCAATGTTGTCGATGGCGATATAGCCTAACAGTGGTGGTTCAATCTAAAGCATATGCTACCATAGCAAAGCCAAGCTAAGGACAAAGATCCCTCTGGAAATACGTAGCTCACTTAGTACTCTGAATTAGGCAAGAGTTTCCCGTGATTGTCTAATTAACACCACGTCATAAAACATGTGTGCAAGCGCTTTATTTTAAGTTTTGCAATAAATCTTCCTTCTGAGATTCTAAGGAACATAATTCTGTAAAGCTGCAAGTATTTTTCTTGAGAAAATAAACAGTGACTACTGGGATGGAGAGCAAGATCAGTTGTTCAATTTAAATTAATCTAGTAATTTTTAACCCTGGTTTTTTTTGCTCTAACTTTTTAGGATGATCCATACCCATGAGAAAGTGTTTATAAATTCAGACTATTAATCTCTCAAAGCTTTCAAATGTCTGGTTCATAAATTACAGAAAACACAGCATCAAAGAAAAGGGAAGAAAGCAGCAAACCTTTGGAAGAAAGGCTTTACATTTTGAATTTTAAAATATACTCCAAAATCAAATATGTTTTATCATCACAAAAATGTTTTATCTCTGAGTTTATTTTCTACATTAAATTATCAGTTCTGTCAGCAGAATAGGATGCAGATGAAGGAATGAAGGATGGGAATAGAATAAAGAAGTGCAGAGACCAGGAACAAGAACTATGAAGTATATTTGAAGTACACATATATTACTTTAAATAGTTTAAGATGAAGAGTGTAGGTATTCCTGGGTTTATTTTTGTATTAAGGAAAGGAATACTAACATGATATTCCTTATACCTAAAGGTCAGAAACTGTTTTAACCATGGTGGTATAAATCTTTTATGATTGTGTGCATTTGAAGATTACACTTCAGTATACTTCAGAATATTTTAGTGCTGTACATTAGTAGTACTGATTAGACAGGCTTTTCTCAATCTGTGGCTGTTCTTCTGTCTCGATGCAGTGCTTTCACATGTGTGGAAGGTAAGCACCAAACGATCGTTTAGATACACAGTGATGTTGCAATGTAAATATTTAAATAGACTGATAGAAGAATGTAAAATAGCAAGTTAAAGAATTTTTTTTTTCTTCAGGTCAACTAGAAGTCTATTAAAGATGAATCTATTAATATAAAACCTGCAAATACTGACGGCTGTACAAAATAGACTGGTGGATGTTGTACAAATATTTTATTATCCATTAGCACTGAGCAATTAATATGTTTTACTGTAACTATCCCAGTCCTGCACCAGCTCTGTTCAGCCACCACACAAGTGAGCATAAAATCTAAATGGGGTTAATCCAACCAAAATCAAGGATGCCCGGAATGTATGGAGGTGGCAACCAAACCATTTATAGAGGAATGAGACAGAAAAAGTTAAGTTTAAAAGACACTCTTTCATGCATTAAAGTGTCAAAATGGCATTTGACTCCACGGTGGATCAAGTAGTTGCAGGTATGGAGAAGAACTGATAGAAATGCACCCTCTGTAGTATACAACTAACTCAAATCCAACTACCTTGAAGTAGAAAGAGAATATTAAGTATATTAGCTAAGCTATCATACAGAAGTCAAAGGCAACTATGGCAACGATGTGAGGGAGGCTGGCATAAAGCTGTAAATCTGCAGGGGCCGGGAAGGAGGAAAGAAAACATAAAAGCAACCTGAATTGAGTAATGAAGAAGTAAAGAATAAATCTAATGAGTCACCTGCAAAGGATAAGAAAGTCCTGTCCTCCCCCCCGCCTCCCCTCCCGCTGCCCCCAAAAGATATATATGTAGAACAATGGTGTTTGATGGTGTTTGGGTAATGACAAATCACAATGGCCTATATTACACCTTTTTCAGTGTGTTTTTTTCACAGCATCGCAGAATCTTCACGGTTGGAAAGGACCTTTGAGATCATGGAGTCCAACCATAACAAAAAAAAACCAACCCAAAACCAAAAAAAGCCAACCAACCAACCAAAACCAAAAAACAAAACACACCACCTCACACTGACAACACCATACCCCAAAAAACCCCACCATAACAACCACCACCACACCCAACAATCTCAGGCACTAGAGCATGCCCTGAAGTCCCACATCTACATGTCTTAAATACCTCCAGGGATGGTGACTCTACCACCTCCCTGGGCAGGCCATTCCAGTGCCTGACCACCCTCTCAGTAGAGAAATTCTTCCTTATATCTAAACTAAACATTCCCTGCTGCAACTTCAGACCATTTCCTCTGGTCTTCTCATTATTCACTTGGGAGAAGAGGTCAAAACCCACCTCTCTACGACCTCCTTTCAGGTAGTTGTAGAGGGCAACGAGGTCTCCACTCAGCCTCCTGTTTAAACATGCCTGGTTCCCTCAGCCACTCCTCACAGGATTTGTTCTCTGGACCCCTCACCAGCTTGGTAGCTCTCCTCTGGACACGCTCCAACACTTCAATGTCCTTCTTGTAGTGAGGGGCCCAGAATTGAACACAGTACTCAAGGTGATGTCTCCCTTAGCATGCTGCAGATCAGGAGCATTGGTTTGCAGCCCCAGCATCAGTCCCTGCAGAGTGAGTGCCCCAGGCTGATGTCTTCTGACTTCTGATTTTTGTCCTCTGGGAAATGGACCTTCACTTTCTCTCCTCCACAACCTGAAAGCAAACCAACCTGATTATTCCATGGGTGAACGCTCATATGGA
The DNA here is from genome assembly GCA_013400555.1 of Jacana jacana. Classification (NCBI taxonomy): domain Eukaryota; kingdom Metazoa; phylum Chordata; class Aves; order Charadriiformes; family Jacanidae; genus Jacana; species Jacana jacana. The sequence goes on from VZTM01025395.1 coordinate 58,771, forward strand.
GTGCAAAGGCTGATGCTCCAACTTTCAGGGATAATGGCTCAGGGCCGCCCTGTTGCCTCTGATGTGCAAGGACAGGGCTGAAAGGGTTTATGGTGTGATGGTGCTGGGAGGCTCATCACCACTCAGCTCCATGACATTGGTGCCCTGGGAGGTCTGCCTTCATGGTGTGACCCCACTGGGCCTGTCGTCCCCCCAGGAATGGCATGTCATGGCTTCCCCAGCATCTACAGATACCCTGAAGGCTGCTCAGGGCTTCATGGTGGAGGACATTGTGCTGTTCTGCTTGACTTTAGGGAATAAAATGGGTTAAAAAACCCCACAGTCCAGTACATTTCTTACAGCCATGTGTAGCATCAGTCAGAACAGATTCTGAGTGATTTTAAGAAGTTTATTTATAACAAGAGCTGGAGATGAGTTTTCCATTGGAATTTCCCAACCGAAAATGTAGCTTCTGGAAAACTGATTTCTGTGAGAGGCTTTTTATAATGCCAAAAAATATATTATCCTTTCAAAAATTAGCATATTCTTCATCTTCATTTTCATTTGAGCCAAAGCAGAGAATGTTAATTTAGTACAAGGATTTCAAACAGGCTGCGTTTTCTTATGGTATGCAGAGTTCCTTATGAGGCAAGTAACCCCTCTAGTCCCATCCTTCATACAGGGCAGCATCCCTGCAGTGCTTTATCCTCCATAATGTCACTTATAGTGCAAGGTTCGATGTGCATATTATCTCAGAAGGTAAGGAGGGGTGCAGGTGGCCTGGGTCTACAGAACCTATTGCATATTAGGTGCGCCACAGGAAAGCAAAGTTTTATTTCTTAAGTGATTCACATCACAGTGCTTCAGGCCATTCCAACAAAGCAGAATGAAACCTTGCAGTTTTAGGGATGCCAAAATGCTCATTTTCAAAACTGCAGTGAACAGTATGGATCATATGGGATGCTATAATATGAAACATTTTTTTTGGTCTCTGTAGAACAACTCAAAATAAAATGGCATTAATTCAGGATGTCAATGAAATGGTTATTGTTGGAATTTGCTTTGGGTTCAAAAAATATTTTTATTGCTTTTAATTTGCTTTCACTGGTGGTCATTTATTATTATTCACTTACAAAATATTTAATTTCAAGAATGGTTCATCCTGTTAAACACACATGTGAATAAACTGCACTTCCATGTGATGGAAATGAAAATATATTTAAAATTAATCTGGTTATGAGACAAACTTTTCCAACAACTTTTCCTGGGGTTGTTTTAATCCCACTCTCCCAAAAGAAGCAACCAAAGAAAAGAAAATCACATGTGGATTACAGAGAATAATCGTATTTTAAACCCCCATCCTGATTTCTCATCATTGTAATTTCAATAGAAATACAGTTCTTATACAAATGCAGAATTTCAGTGAAATGTCAGCTTGCTTGTCCCTTGTACAGTAGCGGAATTTTAGATATTTTACGTATTTATTTTTCCATAAAAGGCAGGGACATTAAGAGAAATTAGAAAGGATTAGATGCAGTGAAGAAATTAAAGGAAATGAAATTTTAAAAAGGGAAAGGAAATTAAATTTGAGAAAAGGAAAGGAAATGTTGCTATAATGAGTCAAAATAGCAATTAATTTAGGGCAAAAACTATGATTGTATTTCTGTGTTCAAGTTTGTTTATTTTGTGATACTATTCTAGTGCCTACTTCTTTTTCCATTTACGATATATTATACATTCACTTTTAAACTTATTTTAAGTCCTAGTTTACATTTTAAAACTGTTTCCAGGTTTACTTTAAATTAATGTCTTTAATGTACCGTGAAGTTCTTTGTCTTAAATTTTTTGGCATAATGGGGGTTCTATTTTTCTATATAAATCCCTGGCAACCAACAAGGCAAAGTACGTATACGATTACTTTTTGATGAGTTTGTAAACACCAGTAAATGTTAGCAAATAAATCAGCTAGTAAATATGCATGTTAAGTCTTTAAATTATCTGTGATAACATGATAAAATTATTTCAAAGACTAAGTTCTATAAGAGTTTTAAGATATTTTTTTCATAGTTAGATTTCAGAAAATGCTGCCAAATTAAATCTATAGATCAGGACCAAAAGTCATCTTCTGTCCACAAACTAACTGGTTAAATACAATATTTTGGTTCATCAAAAGGCATATTTTCCCATGGCTTATTAAAAATTTAAAGACCTTCTAGTAAATTCTAGTCCGTACTTAAATGTATTGTCTAACCTTTTCCCAAAGAGTATCACAGCTACTTAGGGAGATTGAGGATGAGGAGGAGAAGGAAAGGTGGAAAAGAGCCACAAAGACTGCATACTGTTCCTGATATAATAGAGGAGAAATTTAATTAAACTACACTTGTTCCATGTAGTCTGCCAGAACTTACTTATATGAAGTGGCAGATTCTTATGGATGAGGATGGTTACTGCCGCGGCCAGGAGCAGTCGAGCCCGACGCAATCAATCAGCAAGCCATCAATCAGGAAGCACCCGAATCAGGAAGCGCCCCCAGGAAGCACCTCTCTCAGGAAGCACCCAGCAAGCACCAGGGAGCACTCCCAGGAAGCACACACAGTCGGAAAGCACCCCCCAATCAGGAAGCACATACATTCGTTCTACAGTTACAGGTCCTCATTCGCTAAGCACTACATTTCGGATAGGGAGAGGGGTATTGTCCACGAGCTTTCCACGCACTTTCCACAGGCTTAAAGTTGCCCCATGATTGGCTACAATATTTGTGTCATTTGCTGTTTCCCACACTTTGTTTCGCCTTCACTATACTTCGTTTCGCTTACTTCCACTTATTTGCATATGTGCCCTTTCAGTAACTCCCTCTTAAAGGGCCTGCTCTCAACAGGTTACTCTCCCTATTTTTAACTGGGTAAAGCATAATAATTCAAACCTGTCCATTGTCATTTAAAGTTCAGAGCCTCACCATTTGTCACAGCCAGGCCTAGTAAAGGTGCTGTGTCACGGCACAGAGCATTGAGGGAGTTTCATTTACACATTCTGTTTTAAGAAGCTTCTTAGTTCTTAAAGTACGGACAGGCTGAACTAATGTCCATGTCTTGAAACAGGATGAATAAAAAGGCTCTTTCACTATTCTGAACATGCCAGCAGCAACTTCCAGAAAAGAAATTCAAGGATTAATTCATTATTTGACTTTTCCCTTCATAATACCACACACTTTTCTTACTTGTTCTATTCCCTGGAGGCCTGGTATCTCTGCCTTTCAGGCCAGGCAACACAAGGCTAATATTGCTTTTAACTCATGGTGTTAAAGTCTACCCTTGGCTAAGTTCAGCGTGGCAGTGCTAATCAATGCATGTGATAAACTCCAGTTTGGTGGATACAACAGATGCTGAGTTAAAAACTTCTAAAGCACAAAGGACAAGGAAGGACTGGATAGGATTTTCAAACACTGTTCTCAGTGCTTTTCCTACTCCAATCTTATTGGCGTCAAAAGCAGGAATAAAAGTCTTTGGAATATGATGCAATGCCAAGCTATTTTTATCTACTGTCCCAGGAGACTAGAAAAAATAAGTGATGTGTAATGCAATGTGATGGGGGCAGGAAAGAAGATACTGAAAAAACCCTTAGTAACTTGATAAATGATACTACTTTACATATAAACTTACCTGGTGTAATGCAGAATATGCTAATATATTTCATATATGGTTGAATAAGAACCTGTTCAACAGTTTATGTACCTTTGAAAGTAACTAATAGCGATTTAAATAGCTAGCATTTGTATATGGAACAAACTACAGAAGAGAAAAATACAGTTTAGCCTTGGTAATGCACTAGTGGAGTAGAAATGAATTGTCAGGTCATTGCATAAACACTGTTAATGAGGCAGTGTACATCTTGCCATGACAGTAGCCTTCGGTGGAGTACAAACATCTTTCCATTAGCATATCAACTGTAACTCCACTCCAGGATGTGCACCTAGACAAACCTCAAATGATGATTAGTAATGGCTACTTTGCTCAGTCTCTTCTTGAATCTTGCTGGAGAAAAGCAGGATAATAAGAAAGCAATCCCTCCCACCTCCCTCACGCCTTGGTATAGTGGTGTAAGCCTCTAAGAGGATTCAGTACCTAAAGAAACTGTAATGTTTTTTGTTTAAAAAAACCTTTTGGATTAAAACAAATCAATGAAGTTTTCATATGATTACCAGAGCCAGGTAAGCTTCAAGTGTGACATTCTTGCCCCTTCCTACTCCAAAACTGTGCCCTAGGTTAGACTTGTTGGCTTCTCTGTACAGTGATACAAAGAGATGATGCTTATTTTCTTCTATAAAAAATATATGTATATATACAGATATATATATATATATACACATACAGCTATAGCTGTAGCATTTTCCACCCCACATGTAACTGAAGTCTCCTTCAGGCAACAGTTTATCTGTTGCAGGAATCTAATCCCCACTGGCATGTGTTACTCTTTTTACTAATCAGCTCTCCTTTGCATGGTAATCCATAACTACCCTCCACAACACTGGAGTTATTGGAATCCCCAGCCAGAGGCATCCAAGGGTTGAATCTTGTCATTAGAAGCAGCTAACAGGTGCTTTATGCTTTTATCCAGTTCCACTCACCAATGAATATGTTTAGATTTAAATTTGCTTCTTGTTTTAAGATATCCTGATACTGTGAAAATCTCAGACTAATCTGGTCTCTAAAGATCCTTCAATGAGATGAACAGATAATAATGTAATGAAGTGGAAATGGAATAATACACTTTTAATTAAAACTTGATACAAGCTCAGTTGTCTAGAAAAAAAAAATCCTTTCTAAAGCACATTATTTGGTGACTTATGCTTTTTCTGAACCATGGCATTATCAAAATACAGAACATTCCTTATGTGGTTATTATTTTTGTTCCATTATTTCCCTACAGACAAAAATCTCCCAGCTGCAGGAAAGGAACCCAATGAAATCTCCCACTAATCCTCATATGGTGTAAAGAGCAACACCCTTGTCACTATTAAAGACAAGGTAAATCCCAAACTTGCAAAGTAAAATGCAGTGCAAGAGATGCTAATCTATGCCCACAGCTGAGCTAAGGTCCTGACTTCATAGACAAGTCCCAGAAAGACCAATTGGAAACATCAGGCTTTGTGGAGAGGATAAAGCAATTTATTGACAATTAATAATCCATCAAGCATTGTTAGCAATGTAAGAAAACCCAACTGTTTCTTTTGTTTTCCTGTTTCAATACACAATCTCTCTTTAATCTCCAGAAAACAAACAAACAAAGAAAACAGAAAGACGATTAACTCCTGTTGTTAGTGGTGTCCTGCACAGCAATGTTTCTCCAGAAGCAATACAGAGGGGTGGATTTATGGGAAGGGATGTGCTATGAAGCCCCAGAATCTCTCTAGTCATAGCTGTTGCAGTACATGTTCTGAGCATGCAGGTGGGACAATGAAGAGTTATGTTAGGTTGCAGAAATTTCTAACCAGGCTCATCAGCCTTTGATGATGCTCTATGAAATTGCAAAATCAAGCTTTCATACGCTTATTCTTAAAAGCACTTGTTATGTTAGAACCAGTAGGTTAGTCTTGATGAGGCTTTGCAGGATACTCATCTCAGTGGTGTTAGATCAGTTTATGCTAGTTCAGGATCTGCCTCAGCAGACCAGGCTTCTAGATTTCTTAGCCTGATTTAGATTTTTAGATTTCCATATTATAGTGGGTAGGCAATTAGCTTTTTTTGCAGAGAATGTTTTGTGTATTTGTATTATATAGCACTGAAAATTAGTCAAAGGCCCCTGAAAGAACAA